>SRPZ01000300.1:0-34810 GCA_018360255.1 Claviceps maximensis
AGAAAAAGAAAAAGAAAAAGAAAAAGAAAAAGAAAAAGAAAAAGAAAAAGAAAAAGAAAAAGAAAAAGAAAAAGAAAAAGAAAAAGAAAAAGAAAAAGAAAAAGAAAAAGGAAAAGGAAAATATTGCATATCAACATTCATACCCTCGTCTTCTGACCCTCTTCTAACGTCGCCGCAGATGTATGACAGGTGCCGCCAGACACTGCGATTACAACTTGAATTGATTGCGGAGCCGGACTCTGTGTACGGTCAGGAAAATGTCTCCGAGGAGGTGGCTGCCGCTGCCGCTGGGGAAAGTGTGGCGGCAGATAAGAAGGAAAAGGTTGCTGCGGTCATGGCGCGGCTGGAAGAGGTGGTGCGTCTTCTTGTATGAGTTTGTGGTTGATGGTTGGCATTTTGTTGTTTTCTCCTTTGCTCTTGTTGGCCTTGATATAGCGGTTTTCCTTGGTTCATGGGGGTGGAAATACTTGTCGTTGGATGAAGGGATGGAGGGAAGGAGGGGAGTGGCTGTTTTTTTTTTTTTTTTTGTTTTTTTAACAGGGCGATGAAGATGATATCCACATATTTATAGCGCTTCATGTTGTCACGATGTAGCATGTTGGGGCTGGACACCAAAAGAAATCACGCGCTTGTGGTGTTGCGACTCATGAGGTCGGTGTTTTTTTTTTCCCTCCTTGTTTGCGCATATGTGGATTAGAATCATCTAGACTCGTCGACTTGAAGACTGCAGACCCTTTAATCTCTCACTTGTCCTCCCCGCCCTGCTCTCCGCACTTGCACTCTGCACTTTGCATGAAAGAATGGGATTGAGTGGCAAGCCACAATGCAGGCACGGTCGGCACCGCGCTCCCGATATTCAGTTGTGCGGAGACAAATAGTGTGTCTTGTCATGTATGAGAGATGATTCCGTGCATTTTGCGACGTGGAATATTGTAGGAATAGGTTATTGGCATTTTTCACAATAATAATAATGACAATAGAAAAGAAGGAAAGCAGAGGAATAAAAAAGAAAGAAAGATGAACAGCACACAATCATGCCCCTCCATTCCCCCAGAAATTAGTCCTCGTCAGCCACCGACGCACCAACTCAACAACGCGGCGAGGCAATAAATTGAGTGGGTGGGGCGGAAGGGGAGGAAAGAGAAAGGCGGGGTTCAGCGCCTGGTGACGAATCAGAGCCGGCGCTGCGTCTTGCAGAACAAAAGACGAGGAAACCTGTCGGTGCAGTGGGCGCGTCGTGCACGTCGCGAACTGATGAAGCATGCTGTGAGGTATTTTTGCATATTTCTTGTATGGTTTTTGTGATGGTTTTAAAAAAAAAAAAAAAAAAAAAAAAAACTCGTCAGTCTTGCCCCCTCGAGTTTGTACATTCGACGGCACA
Source organism: Claviceps maximensis (assembly GCA_018360255.1). NCBI lineage: Eukaryota > Fungi > Ascomycota > Sordariomycetes > Hypocreales > Clavicipitaceae > Claviceps > Claviceps maximensis. The sequence continues at coordinate 1,382 of SRPZ01000300.1, forward strand.
AAAGGGTCGACGTCACCGTGCCCCGAACCATCGGCTAGACGCTTCCCTTCAGCCAAGAGCTCTCTTCTCCACAGGCAGGCAGGCGCTCCACGCTCCACCAGTTCGCGACTGGAACGCGGCCTTGTTATCGTATCGAGCGACTAATGCAAGAGCATTTTGGCGGTGCCGAGTCCCGACGCCATTTGTGCTTCCTGGCGCAGAGGTTCCTGGCACGACGGCAAGCGGACTTGGAGCCAGTAACGTGCGGTTGGGGAAGCACCATGATCGCATTCCCGGGGGCTGCTGGGACGTCAGCGCCGACTCCGGACCGCGGCCGCCGCTTGCGCCAGCTTTTTTTTTTTTTTTTTTTTTTTTTTTTTTTGCCCGTGTATCTGCTCCTCCTTGATGGTCCCTTGAAGGAATACAGTGATACAGTGTCGGAGGGAGTGTCTCTTTTTTTGTTTGACCGTCTCAGCAATTTCTTTTCGGCGTTGGCCTCTCGGCACCTCATTGCCGAAGACTCCCCCCCCCCCCCCCCTTGATGTCATGCCATCCGTGGTCCGTCGGTCCACTTGGGGGTAAATATAAAATGTATAAGAAGGCTCTGGACTCTCACGCCATGCCCTGCCATTCCATTTTTCACCTTTTTCTAATACGAAAAGAAGAGTCCCGGTCTACAGTTACCTACCCATCGAATCAAGGCATCGCTGTCTGCAGCAAGAGTTCCTTTTATAATTTCAAATTTCTTCCCCGTGGACGCTCACGAAAAAAAAATTATAAAAAAAATATACCCGGACGACATCTGAGAGACAGCAGCTATCTTCATCCACACTCATCATGCCTGGCTCAGCTGATTCCGCCCCGTCCAACGCTGCGGCTGCTGCGCCCGCCAACTTTGGCGACAACAGAGGGATCAAGTTCATCATCAAGACGGGTAATTCCCGTTGGGCTTGCACGTTGCAGGATCGCTCAGCCTAGTACGTTCATTGCATGCTCGTGAAATCTAGCTCCCGCTGCTCATCCACCGCCCTCCTGGCGCGGCGCGATACCAAGTCGAGTCGCTAACATGGCCCAACCTCAAAGTGAGCGCGCAAAGGCTAGTCGCACCGACTCTGTCGACTCGGTCGATTCCAGTTCTTCGTCATCATCATCGTCGTCTTCCTCTCAGTAAATTTGACGCGTGGTTGAGTTGGTGAGAAGGAGGTGGTGGTGGTGGTGATGATGGTGGGCGGAATCAGAGCGATTCAACGGGGATTTCCAATTCGACACATGCATCGTGAGGTGTCCAAGCACGTGGCGCTCGACTGCAGGTGGCGTCTGGTTCGCCATCTCAAATCTGACAAATCCACGACATGGCAAGATGTGAGCGCCGTCGGTACTCGGCACCATCGGCACGGCGAGCGACTACGGGCCAAATGGACGGGACTAATTTATCGACAGCCGCCAGCCCCCCCCACCAGGCCCAAGGTGGTGATTGTCATTCCTGATGTAAGACACAAAGAAACAAGACCAGGGGCTGGGTGGCATTTCCGACGGGGCCTTCGGGAAGAAGGATTTTTAGGCGTGACTGGATGCTAGTTTTGTTTGTCTCGGATTTTTTTTTTCGTCTTTATTGCGTGCTTTATTGTCTCCCCACAGCGTCCTTGTTTGTTCAACGTTGCTTCTTTTTCCTTGAAATACTGTATGGACTATATGGGCTCTACCCCGCCTGAGAAGTTGTTTCTGATTTTATACTTGCCTACATGTACGTACCTACGTAGTATATATACAAATATACATGCATGGGTATCACGTGGTCGCAGCTGCAGCTCAAGCGACCGGAAATACCATACTTTACTGCCACCAATTGTAGTGCGACTTGCGACCGTGCCCAGACTGTCGGCTCGGAAGTACGAGTAGATGGGTAGCTTAGTCAGGTGCTCCGAGGCCAAAAACAAACAAACACATAAGCCGCGCGTGTCTAACGGCGCTCGTCTGCGGTTCAAAATGTCTACCAGACGCGTGGCAATGTTTAGTCATCGCGGTGACCAACGTGCAACGATAACTTGTCGCCCCGCTCCCCATGGGGGCCACGCAAGTGGCGACTGGTGGGTCCTATTAACGACGACACGCACGCAAGCGCAGCACGAATCTGCATGTCAGTCACATGCTGCCATCGTTCACCCAACGCAGCAAAAACATCTAGTCTTGTTGCTTTCCCTCTAGCATCAACAACGAGGGCCATACTTGACAACACATCTATCTGTTCTCGGACTTTTTCGAGCATTGCGATTTCTTTTTGGACATCCGCTGTCCTTGTGGGCGCCTCCTGGAGTCTTGGTGTTCGCAGAGACATCTGGGCGAAACTTACGGCTACTCCACCTTCCGTTCGTCTGCAAGACTGCGTGGCGGTTGTTAAGGAACGGGTTTGATCGAAAAAACGAAAGAACAGAGAAGAATAGGACGCAAAGGAAGAGAAGAGAAGAACAGGGAAGAATAGGGATAAAAGAGAAGAAGAAACTTCAAGGGAAGTTGGACACAAAAAAAATGCCCGTCCATCATGTGGTGTTGGCTTCTGGCGCCGTGGTAGCTGTCTCCGTGGCCGTCGCGACCGCCCTGGCCATGTACGAAAACCCAGAGCTGCGAAGATATGCGGACGATATCCGGCGTCGCGTCGCCATGGCGTTGCACTCCCTGGGGAACGGAATTAATCCTCCCGAACGCGATCCCATGTTCAACAGACCCGAGGACGCAGAGGGCTTCTTGCTATCCACTCGAGGAGTGGGCGCCGAGCCGGGCGTCGATGCGGACGAGGAAACCCGCCGGAGACAGCGCGACGAACTGATGTACTGGAACTCATTGCGCCTGCAGAACAAGAACGAGGACGGAGAAGCGCCTGCTGCCCTCTCATCACACACACAACAGGCATCTCGCCCTCAGTCGGGGACTCATGGTGCGACGACCTTTGACGACATGTTGACGCGGGACGATACTGCCCAGCCGGGCACTTATATCATCAGCACTGGTGCCGACGTCCGAGATCGACGTGCAGGACTTCGCCATCGCGGCGGTCTCGCTGCACCCAGCGTGTATGCCAATCCGTTTGCCGATGAAAATCATCTTGACCACGACGAGGTAGCAGACCTGCCGGCGTCGTACGTGCCCAGCAAGGAAGACAGCAGCAACACGCAGGACCACATGTCGGACATTTACAGCGCAACGACTCACGAAAACGACCATGTCGAATCCCACACAGTCGATGGGTCGCCGGCCGCCATGGAGATGTCCTCACCCCAGCTCCACTCGCCGCTTATGGCGCCGACGCTGCCCACGCAGCAGCTCACGCTCGAACGTCAGCTCGGTGCCGATGAATACATGACGGCAAGTCAGGACGATGGCCACCAAGACGAGGCCTACGCCTCCATCCAGGCCTGGGCCCAAGACTCCAGCTGCGACTTGTTTTCTCCTCTGCCAGAAATCCCTACCCCCCCTGCGCTGGGCTCGGAGCCCGACGTCCTGAGCGAGGGGCTGTTGACCCCCACAGACTCCGTTTCTGTCATCGGATCAGGCGAGATGGACCTGGCGCGCAACGGCACGCAGGAAGACGTGCACGCGCCGTTTGACGATGTCCTGAGTGCGAGCGAGGGGTTTCTGACGCCGGTGAGCTGGTCGGATGTGGGCAGTGTTGTGAGCGAGAACGACGCTCATGGCCATGTCAGTGAGTATGTGGACACACCTCTGGCGAGGTGATGGGTGAGTTACAAGCTGCCACGCCGCTCTGAACAGCACTATGAGGAAAGGATGAATAAGGGTAAACACAAGGAGAAGAAAAAACGATAAAAACAAACGACAAAAACAAACAGATAGGAAACCAAGGGATGCACATTGAACGGGTGTGTGGATAGACAAGACACACACCTTTTGACACACCTTTTGTATTTCGTACATTGCCTTTTGGATCAGCCAGGATATGCACGGGTTTTTTTTTTTCTTTCTTCTTCTTTTTTTTTTGAACTTTATGCCACTTTATGCCATTTGCCGGCTTTGGTCACGGATAGGACTATTCGCCAATGGGGGTGGATTTCCAATATATCTCATGGTCTCTCGCTGGCTTGTTCTTGCTTCTGTTGTGCACATGTTCACGTGTCCTTGTTTCTACTTATATTTCCAAAAAAAAAAAAAAAAAAAAAAAAAAAAAAACATCCACTTCTAAGAGCACTCGCCCTTGAGCTGTTCTACATAGTCCTCAAATAATCGATGGACCGTGAGGCCCGTCAAATCGACCCAAAACGTCTTCTCATGGTACTTCCCCACGCGCAACTTCTCATTGACCCTCCGGACGAAGCCGCAGCCGAACCTCTCCCGCTCCAGGTAGTCCAGGAAGTAGGCCGTGTGCTGGTAGCCGGCATCCCACTTCTCGGGCACGTGTTCCTTCTTCCAATGGGGCGGGGCCAGGCCGCACCGCAGGCGGACCCAGTCGGCGATGCCCTCGATCAGACCGCCGGGACAGGTGCCGTGGGCGTTCCACTGGAGGCAGTGGACCATCTCGTGGGTGAGGACGCCGGTGATCTCGGCGGGGACGCGGGCGGAGGCGGTGTTGGGTGAGATGTGGGCGAGGGCGAAGTGGATTTCCTTGTGGTCGTCGTCGAGGTCGCTGCCGGTGGTGTATGCGACGCCGGGCATGTCGCGGAAGATGACGGTGATGGAGCGGGTGGGTGGGGGGGTGGTGGAGGGATCGGAGGGCGAGTGGTAGAGCAGGCGGAGGACGTCGGCTGTGGCGGCGGCCATGGTCTCGGTGGGTTGGATGGAGGAGAAGAACAGTTTGGCGCCGGGGTGGGTGATGTCTCTGACTTCAAGGCGGAGCTTTGGATGGGGGAAGGCGGATGTGTGCTGATGGTGCTGGTGCTGATTGTCCTGCTGCTGATGGTGCTGGTGCTGATTGTCCTGCTGCTGATTGTCCTGCTGCTGATTGTCCTGCTGCTGATCCCCCCCTTGCTCCTGCTGCTGCTGTTCGTCGGACGAGGAGGTGGTGTTTTGTATGGCGGGCGACATGGCGGCGGCGGTCGGACGGGATGGCCAAGAGTCGGAAGGTGGATGATGGACGGTATCAAGCGCGGACAACGTGTGGGCGTCAAGGACGGAGAGTGATGCAGCAGACGACAGGCAGAGCCGTGCACTACAGATCTAGGCGGAGACGACGGCAAGGGGCTTCACCAAGCAGAATGATGTCGGCACGACGGAGAAGAGGGCGGGAGCGGCCACTCTGGCTTCTCGAGGTCCGACCGGATATGACGGCGGTGATGATGGAGTGGGTGGTGAGTGGCACCTGCGGGCCGGCAGCCAGCCGACAGCCTGCATGCGTGTGCCTGTGCCTGTGCGTGTGCGTGGCCCCTCGCCCAGGCAACGAGACCCGCGAAAACAGGGGTCCGCAGGCCGAGTAGTCAGTCAATAATCAATCACATCAATCCGTGTTGACGTCGCATGTCTGGCGCGCGCATGCGCCGGCGGCTTCCCAAACATAAACAACAACAACCCGTCCATCCGTCCGAATCGTTGTCGTCTCGTTGTCAGCCCTCCGATTCCCGAACGCTGCCGCTTGTCGCTCTCTTTCCTGAAGAAGAAGAAGAAGAGAAAGGAGAAAGGAGAAAGAGAAAGAAAGAAAACGCCAATCGATTTTTGCCGTCGCACGCACGTTGTCTGTTTTCTTGCGTCTGCTCCGCACCGTCCAAACAGAAAAAGAGGGAAGAAAAAACATTAAGCTTGAGGGAAAATCGACAAAGAAAAAAAAAAAGAGAAACACTAAGCTCAAGGGGAAATTGACAAAAAACGACAGGCAGAAACATTGAGCTTGAGGGAAAATCAACTAAAAAAAAAAAAGAGAGAGAGAGAAACATCAAGCTTGAGGGGAAATCGACACAAAAGGGGGGTCCCCCGATGCCATCGCCTGCACGACTGATTTTTTCTTCATCACGAGCATTACAGCTCTGACGATAGCGCATCTGCTTGGGTATGTCCTCCTCCCTCCTCTTTCCCCTTTCCTCTATCCTGTTTCCTGTTTCCTTCTTGTTGTCTTTTCCCGTCCATGTACTGCCCTGCCTGCCCCTGACTTGGCGGCCCCGCTTTTGGCCGTGTCGAACCAGTCAAAACGCAACGCACCAGACGCACCATGGCTGGGTGGCTGGCAGTCTGCCCGTCTCGCTCGTGCGGAATGACCTCACCTTTCTTCACCACCCTTTGCCGACGATCCTAACCTCTTGCTCGCCCCAGCCAGCTCGGCTCGTCAGCTCTTGATCCAACCATCGACGCACCCGATCCAATCGCACCTCTCTTCCTCTATCCTTCTCGCCTCCTCCTCGCCTCCTCCCCCACCCCCCTTCGCGCCCGAGGCTCGACGACGACACGCTGGCAGCGGCCATGGCCGACAAGCTCACGGACGAGCAGGTCGCCCATCTGCTGACGGTCCTGCGCAGCGACTCGCCCCTCGACACCAAGGTCCAGCTCGTCACCGCCATCAAGTCCGGCATCAAGCAGCACAACGTCCCCGAGACGTGCGTGCCTCACCTGTTTGACGGCCTGCGCACCGCCTCGTCCTCGCAGCATGCCGCCCTCGTCAATGCCGGCTTCACTGCCCTCAATCACCTCCTCACGCGCCTGTCGCGGCAGGACTCGAAGCTCCTATCCCGCGAGGCCACCCGCACTCTGCCCCTCATCATCGAGAAGCTCGGCGATCCAAAAGACAAGTATCGGTCCTTGGCCACCGGCTCACTCAACACCTTGTATCCCGTCGCCGCTGCCGAGGTCGAGCGCTTCGTCCGCACTTCGGCCTTGACCGGCAAGAATCCGAGGGCCAAGGAGGCCGGCATGCACTGGCTCCTGACGGTACGTGCATGCGCATGTTTACCTCGCAGCTCTGCTCCTTTGTACAATCGAGTGCTAACCCCTTGCCTCGCGCGAATGTCTAGACACACCAAGAACGAGGATTGCCCTTCCGTGCCTATGTGCCTCTGCTCATGGAACTTCTCGAGGATGCAGACGGCATGGTTCGCGACACTGCTAAGATCACTGTGATTGAACTGTTCAAGTAAGAGACATGTCTTCCACTGCCGCCTCGCGACTCTCCTGCGTCTTGCTTCTGACCCTTCTGACCCTTTCCCCCCGGAACAGGACGGCCCCCAACACCGCAAAGTCAGACCTCAAGCGACAGTTGAAGAACTTCAAGGTCCGTCCTGCCATCGAACAGGCCATCGTCAAGGCTTTGGCTCCATCAGGTCCACGTCCTGAGACTCCTTCCGACGGACTCGTCTCACAATCCGCCCAACCAGCACCTCAGCTATCGCAATCGAGCCGTCCGCACCTCGCCGCCAGCGTCCCGTCTCATGGAGGCGAGCGCCCCGTCACCCCCATGATGCCCGATGCGCAGGCCGATGCCGTCGAGCCGCAGTACGTCAATACCAATCGCGAGCTTGACGATATCTTCAAGGACATGGCATGGCACTTTGATGGACGAGAATCCGAGCAAAATTGGGTCAAGCGCGAGCAGTCCATCAACACTCTCCGGAAGCTCAACGCCGGCAACGCCGCATCAGAGTTCCACGATGTCTTTGTCGCCGGCTTGCGCAGCATGTTGGATGGCATCATCAAGGCCATCACCTCGTTGCGAACAAGTCTGTCCAAGGAGGGCTGCGGTCTCGTGCAGGAACTTGCCATGTCACTAGGTCAGGCCATGGATCCCATGGTCGAGCTGCTCATGCAGACGCTCGTCAAGTTGTCCGCTGGTACCAAGAAGATTAGCTCGCAGATGGCCAACGCGACCGTCCAGTGCATCATCAGCCGAGTCACATACAACCAGCGACTGATGCAGCATATCTGGGGTGCCAGTCAAGACAAGAACGTTCAGCCCAGGACGTACGCGACCGAATGGCTCAAGATTGTGCTGCGGAAAGAGGCAGGCCATAAGAGCCATGTCGAGCACACGGGCGGCGTTGATCTGATGGAGAAGATTATTCGCAAAGGACTGACCGATGCGAATCCTGGCGTGAGAGAAAAGACGAGATCAGCTTACTGGAGCTTTTGGGGCGTATGGCCTGGTCGAGCGGATGCGTAAGTGCAAACCTCTGATGGCTTTTTGTTCAACACCTTTTCGCGCCCAATTTGCTACCAATTTCGGGGGGCAGGCACAAAAAAAAACACACTGCTAACACGGGCTTGGGGACCACAATCAGCATCATGGCCGACCTCGACGCTACGGCGCAAAAACTCCTCAACAAAGATCCTAGCAATCCCAACTCTCCGACCAAGTCGGATCCGCCAGCCAGGCCTGGTCTCGGGCTATCGAAGAGCACCATGAATACCAGCAAGCTCAGTCTTCGTGAGACCATGCTGGCACAGAAAAAGGCCGCCATGGCTTCCAAGAACCTGCCAGTACGGCCCGGATCAGCCATGGCTCACATCTCGTCCCCAACACGCACCACAACATCCAGGGATGTCTCGACTCACTCCACGACATCCACGATATCCACCAAGTCGGCCGCCCCCAGGAATCGCCCCGAATCGACCCTATCCGTCAATGCCGGAGGCATGTCGGTGGCTCCCATGCGGCCGACTCGACGAAGACCAGAAATGGCTGCTCGTCCGGCCACGGCCGGCCCCTATTCCGTTCGGGATCTCCACAGCATGGAAGCTGACAGTCCCGAGAGCATCAAGTCCAAGCAGACCACTCCCAGGCATTCAATAAAGACGGTTGTCACGCCGAAAAAGACGGCCGCCAAGAACATTCGGCCTACCCATCAGTCTCGTGCCAGCGAATCAAGCATAGCTTCGCCGGTCCTTCGACAATCCACCTCGAAACACCTTGTTTCTTCGCCTCGTGTCAGCAGCCCGGCAACAGCATTAACACGTCACGCACAAACGTTCCCATTGGCGATGACATCATCATTGTCATCATCGTCGTCCCCAGCCCCTGCGTTGGACCGCTCGGGACCAAATCATGAGGAGCATGAGGATCACATCGATGGTGATCATGGTCATGATGATATTAACAGGCACGTCGTGCCTCGGCTTGCCGAGTTGCACGTTTCCTCTGCACAAGAAGACGCAGCGGCACCGTGTCCCGGATCCTCCGAGATGGCGCCAGTCTCGCCTTTAGCAAGCTCATGCGATGATGACAAGAAGACGAGCAAGGGCATCTCGAGAGACATGGACAACAAGAAGGTCGAATCCCGAGTCGAACCGGCAGTACCTGTGCTCAAGGTGTACGAAGATCCATTCACAGATGAGACCGACTCCGCCGCCACTACGAAGCCTACCTTTACCATGGCGGTGCTGGAGGACAAGCCGGTCAATGAGGATGCGGGCAGCCTGCCCAAGGCGAACGGGCAGCTTCTCGGTGATATGGCGGGCGAGCTGGACTCGCCGGAAAAGGCTCGGCAGAATTCCAAACTGCTGGACAGCGGAATTACCAAGATTAAGAACAAGAACCTCGAGGTTCACGGGTTCCGTAAACTACAGTCCCTCCTGCGCGACCAGCGGACGGTATTCACAGACGGAAAGTTTGACGCTCTGCTACTGGGCCTTTTCCAGTATCTCGAGGACCCCTTGCCCGGCATCGCCGCCGCCGAAAAGGTGCAGGACGTCAAGGCCCAGGCTCTGTCGACCATCAAGCTGCTGCTGAAGAAGGACCGCGACAACTTCCAGCCCCATGTGTGCAAGGGTCTCGAGTCGCTGCTCGAGACACGCGGCGCCTACGACACGAGAGCCCATGTGGTTAGCGGCCTGGAGCTGCTGGCCGACGAGCTCGTCACCATTGGCGACGGGTCCGAGATGGTGGTTGTTCTCAGCAAGAGGCTGCAGGCGTGTAGCGACGCCACCGTGCAGGGCTCTCGGACGCTCAGCATGGGCCTGCATGTGCTCAAGGAGATGATGGACAAGCGGACCGACTTTACGCCCTCGAACGAGGAAGTCATGCAGCTGACGGCCCTGTCGAGCCGATGTCTGGAATCGGCCGATTCAGGAGTGCGCATGGACGCGGTCAAGTTTTGTGTCTCGCTGCATGAGCGGGTCGGAGATGTGGGCTTTTGGGAGGCCATGAGTGATGTGAAGGAGGATCCCAAGAGTCTTCTTACGTATTACATTGTAAAGCGGCAGCGAGAGCTGGGCATCACTGCGTAGGTTTGACTATTGTCATGTTGATTCCCGTCTTGAAATGGGGTCTTGTGGGTTGAACGAAACATGTCATGTATATTGAAGTTTGTTTCTTTTTACGTTTCTCTTTACTGTCTCCCTCTCTTTCTTCCTCTCTTTTCTTATTTCATCCGGCGCTCATTTTTGATAAAACGGCGTCTGTTGGCTTGATATGTAAGTTGGTGCGGCAGTTTCTGGATGGACGCACCTGAGTGCGGTGTAGACATGGTATGATTGTTCAATGATACATGGGCTTGCAGCGGGGTGTGAAATGTCAAGCGTCGTGAGTTGTGAATTGTAGTGGGGGAAAAGAGGCACGTCGAGTCGACGGTGGTTGATGGTTTGATGTGGATGTGTACGGCGTGCGTGGTGTGTGTATGCATGTAGGGCGATTAGGCGTCGAGAGATGCATGGTGTGGGTGTGGTGCCGGGTTTTGTCGGGTGGTGTCTAGATGTGGGTTTGTGTTTGTATATTTATTTGTATTTATAATTATATTTAGATTTAGATTTATCTTTATATTTATCCCTATGTCTATATTAATATTCTTTTAAATACGTACTACCTGTAATATAAAAACAATCTCAAAATAAAATAAAGAAGTAAAAAATAAAGCTAAAAAGAATAACACAATATAAAGCCTAAATAAAAAAGAACAACCTATTTCTTAACAAACAAAACATTACGCGACCAAGCCCATCCTCCAACGCACCACCCGACGCGTGAGAACGGTGACAAAAACACAAGGCCGTCTATAAAAACAGCAGGTAAACAAGCGAATTAGTAAAATAAAACAAGAGAATAGAGGAGCTAGCATGCATGGCATTAGAGATACGGGTCCAAAATGTCGTGCCCCGTACTGGAATCGAACCAGTGATCTTATCATTACTAGTGATACGCTTTACCACTGAGCCAACGGGGCTTGAATGACGTTCTAAGGCGATAATGTGGAATACATTCTTGAGAGAGGTTTTGCGACGAATTGAAGGAGTGTGATCTAGGTCAGAGGACGGTATAGTCTGCGGATGATACATGGATTGTTCTGTTGAAGACTTTTGAGCGCGAGGACATGAGTACATGTCCTCACCGACAAGCACAGCACATCACAAGTCTGAAAGTATTCGCCGCTCACACATGCCCCAATTACTAATTCCAGAGCTTCCAGGACGCTGCAAATTCATATTGACCCCTCCATGCACCTACTTGAGCCGATCAAATGTACGCCACCGCCCCCTCCACCATCCAGCAGGGACGACGTGCCCTGTCGAGACCGAAGAGGCCTAAACTACATGATGCTGATATTGACCACACCCTAAAAACATGCAAGAAGCCGACAGTAAAGTCTGTCCAACGCGAAAGCCACCGATGAAATATTGGAAAGAGGGAGGAAGAAAGAATATAAATGGATGGAGAAAACAAAAAAGTAAATCCTCTTGGCAGTCATGCTTAGCCAGTCCTCCAAGTCTAATTGGTAAAGTTTTGACGACTGCTGCAGACAGCCAGTGCAGCGCGATCGAGGAGCTCATGTCTTGCTCTGACGACAGAAGGATATCATTAGTGAGCAAAGGTCAAGAGCAAACGCCAGCGCTACCAAGAAAAAAAAAGACCGAACCGAACTGCCCCAACCTTGAGTCAGGATGCAGTCGTCTGATCATATTCTACATGCGCCTGCAGGTATATATATATAGCCAGGCTCAAGAGTCATCGAAAATGCGATTCGTGTTCTCAATAACAAACTGAACAGCAATGTTTTTGGAGTGCATGTCCGTCATTTCACGCTCGATGCTGAGATCTCGCATGATTGTTGGCGCAAACACCACGGCCAAATTCTTTGGCGACATCTATTACAGAAATTATTAGTATATGAACTTTCCTTTCCTCTCATTCTCCCCTAGTGAATTGGCCAACTCAAGAACTACTTACCAAATTTTCAGGTTCGCGTTTAGCAACCCGATGGAGATGGAACATGAGAAACTCGAGACAATCCCGGTGCCTCTCAGGCATCGTGGCGAATGATTTTCTCAGGTGAAGGCACCTCTCATCCTCATCAACGATAGCTGCGCCCACCCTTGTTAGCTTGACTGCAATCGGACCTCACAGAAATCGGGTTGATAGCGTTTTCTTACCATTCGATTCCAGTACAAGATCATACACATCAAAAGTCAGGAGAGGAAGGGGTAGCTTTCGGAAATACTGCTTTAACACACTGGTTACTGCAGTGATGTCCATGTCCGGGTCCGAAATGTCAAAGTTCTCGTTCTTGTCAAAACCGTCCTTGATCATGTTGACCTGAGAATTCCCGCCAGTTTTGCGGTATATGCCCTCTTGGTCCATGCCGCGCAGCTCCACCTCTTCGATACAGCGAGTGATTACAGCGGGAATCTGACGCCGCTCATACTCGGCGCGCTCGCTGAGGTCGGATCCAAACAGAGTTGAGGGGGGCTCTGCAACCGTCGCAGTGGCGACGGCGCTGGCCGAAGTGGACTTGGGCATTACGTTCTTCTTTCCGAAAAATCCAAACCCTTGCCTGCCTGGGTCTATTTGCTGTTTGTTTTGACCAAGATTGCCAACATTACCAGCGTTGCCGACATTACTGCTGCTGGTGTTGTTGTTGTTGCTATTGTTATTGTTGGTGGTAGTGGTGATGTTGTTGCTGCTGCTGCTGCCGCCGCCGCCGCCGTTGATGTTGTTGCTGCTGCTATTATGGTTAAAATGTGATGGGCTCATTGATTCAACTTGGGTAACCGTCATATTGTAAGGCAGACCAATGTTGTCTCCGGCTAGACCTTGATGCTGAAGTCTCTCTCGGTCGGTTTGTTGAAAGGCCACGACGGCTCTGTTGACGCCTTTGGCGACGTTTTGCGCCATCGTCTTGGAACCTTTTTTCCAGTTGAACTTCTTCACTTGTCCTTTCCTGACTTGTACCACCGTTGGGCCGCTCTCGACGATTGTTTCTTCATCGCCGACATATGTTGTGCCTGTTGACAAGCTCGAGGATTCCAGGTTGACAAATGATCCACCGCCACTGTTCCTGCCATGACCATATATTCCTAGACCACTGAGCGATTTCCCATCCCCACCAATCTGAGACTTGAATCGTTCCTGAATCTGGTGCGTCAAGTCATTGTTCATATCAGCCAGTTGGGCATTCTTGGACGACAGTTGCTCAAATTCCAACAGCGCTCTATCCCGATCCAGCACCGCCTGTTCCTTTTCTTCAACCAACTGATCTCGCTCTTCATGAAGATTCTCAATCGTCTCGTACATGGCCTCTTTGACAGCATCCAGCTTCTTCACGAACTCTTTGATAGCAGATTCCTCCAACTCTCGAGGGTCGACCGGCGTCTTTGTTTCCTTGGCACGCTCGACGTAACCGGCGAGTACTTCCAGTTGGCGAATCATGATTTCCGTCTGTGTGTCGAGGACAGACACCGTCTTGCGCTTTTCTACCAACTTCTTGTTGAGGTTCTTAATGTCCTTTTCCGTGCAGAATTGTCTCTCGAGCTCGGCCACACGTTGCTCCGAGTTTCTAAGTTGTCGTTTCAACGCGGCAGCATTGTCTGGAGGGGAAACGGATAGGGGGCTGGTTCGATCTTGAGACGTTGATGGATGATCATCGCCTCCTTCCGAAGACTTGGGCCATCTCGGTGACGTAGTGGCTCGTGTCGTTTCGCTAATGCTTCGACTATGAGTGGTTCTGGTGGGATTGGAATGGTAGCTTGATTCTATGCTGCCGGTACGCCCATGGCGCACGGCGTTGGAAACTCGTTGCAGAATGGAGGAGGAGCCTTCGTCCGTACCAAGGATTCTAGCCAAGTCTTCGTCCAGGCTGAAATCACCTCCATTGCTCCACCGGGGCAGTTTTGGCGATACCTTTTGTTCACCATGTTGGTCTGTGGCGGCTCCAGTGGGCGTTGGCGCTGTTCGGGAGGTTTGAGCTTGAGCACCTGCGGGCGCGGGCGCCGAGACCGCCGCCACCGGCGGCGGCGGCGCGGTACGGGGCTGTGTGTACGTGTCGGTGGGAACAGACTGCGTCTGCTCCGAAGGGGCTGTATGGCCTGCACGCAGACCGAGTTGTCCGTTCGCTGAGTCGTGGTTAGCCAAAAACGAATCTGTTGAGCGCGCAGCACGGAACCCCCGCGAACCCATATGGTTTACGGTTTCATGGTACGGTACTTACAACTTCTTCCAACTGCGGAAGGAACTTCCTTCCTGGTAATCGCCTTGGATAGATCCGGACGGCTGTTCGGCTTGATGCCATCCGCATCTTCAGATGTGCGCGTTTCGTTCACTTTCCGTGCCTCGGATAAGTTGGAATAACCATCCTTGCGAGCAATGCCATTGCTGGTTTTGCTGGAGACATTGTCCTGGGTAGCAGAAGAATGGGAGCTGTTGCTGCGAGTTGACTGGCCCTTCCTGGCGGCCGGCGCCTCCTGGAGCTTCGCATCGTCACCGGATGAAGTTTTTCTCTGATCTTGCTCTGCCGGCTTTGAAAATTTGGCCGATTTGAGTCTTGCAACATCGTGGTCGGAGGAGGCCGTGCGTCCCTTCTCCTGGAATGCAATGTGAGGCGTTGAGGCTACGGAATCGTCGCGTCTGACCGACGGAGACGATTTTTGGACGCTGAAATAATCCTTGTCCTTGCGTCGGCTGCCTTCCGCTGCATTTTCTGGAATAGATCGAGGGGTGTCTATGGTGGCCGGGCTGGGATCAAGAGCTACTGGTATGAAGAAGCTGTCCGATCCTTCTCCTGGCGCAGAGTCGGCACTTTGATAGATGGACGAATTTCGATTCTTCCGATATGTAGTGGCAGGCAAACTAAGCCCCTCCATCTTCGTGGACATTTCCCGAACTTCGGGCGAACGTGCAGATCTCATGCTGCCTCTTGATGAGTGTTCGTTTTGTCCATGTCCTCCACGCGGGCGAGGTGAGAATTCCGTGGGTGTATCGGAATCAGGATCAACACGATCGTTGGAAAAGGCGTTTGGAGGAATGGCGCTTGGGGGTAGTGCGGGGAGCGACTTCTCGGTGACCATTGGTGAGTGGTCTTTTTCTCGAGATTTCCCACTAGTTGCAGCTTTTTTATTCTTCCGCCGCCTAGCTATAATCGTCTCGTGACACTCCATGCATAAGATGCTCTGCCCCGTTCTGGCATAACGTAAATTCTCGATTTTTCTTTTACAGTTGCGACATCGAAAGCACGTAGCGCAAAATGCTTGCTCTCCTGTCAAAATGGCGAGTTCTTCAATCTTATTGCCGCACGCAGTGCAGTCATAGGTGCAGTTATTGCAGATTAACGTCCCATCTCCAAGAAGTAACAGATTGGCGTCGCAGTCGAGGAGGGTTTCGCATGTATGGCAGCGAAAACAGTTGATATGCCATCTTTGTCCGGCTATAGTATCCACAGGCATTAGCAAAAAAGAAAAAGAAAAAAAAAACACGCCCCCAAAAACTGTAACGGTTCTGGGGAGCGTCAAGGAATATTGCATGCAATACAATACTTGCTCCCTTTGGCAGAGCACACCAAATATGCGCATTGCTCAACGACTGAGGGAGAACTTGTCCGGGACGCATCACATACCTAGTTCGTACGCTTTACCTTCTTCAAGGATCTAGAGAAAGGAGTTTTCCATGTCAGCCGCCAACGGAGTCTACGATGGGAGAGAAGGAGGCTCCAAAGCCGGACATGTTCCTCATAGCTTGTGTACTAACCTCTCCGCAAGCTCTGCAATTAAAGACTTCGTCGATGTCCATAGACGTCTCGACATACTCATCCTCGACCGCCGTCATGGTGACCAAGGGAGAAGGCGCGCGGCCGGTCGAAGGCAGAATACCGAGTGCCGCGGCGGACCGGGGGAGGGGTAGGACGAGAGAATTCACAATGCGAGTTTGCAATCATCGACGGCACGGAGTCAATGCGCCGACACGAGAACTGCCGCCAATGGAAATAGCGAAATATAAACGGGAGTCAGGGCAGCAAAGATGATTCCCAGAATGGGGGCGGAGGACAGAGGCAGAGGGAGGGCAGAGGGCAGAGGGCGGAAGGCGGAAGGCGGAAGGCGGAAGGCGGAAGGCTGAGAGCGGATAATGAGCAGCCAGCAAGCAGCAGCAGAAGAAAGTTGGTCCTGTTGAAGGCAAGGCAGGGTTTGGTTAGTGCCACCTGCGAGCACTTGGCTGGAGAGTCTTGGATAGGCCCAGCAAGCAGGCTGCAGCACAGATTGACAAGACACTTTGATGGGGGGGGGGGGGGAAGAAGTGGGCTCGGGCAACAGTGACTGACTGACAGACGACTGACTGACTGACTGACTGACATGGAAGCCATCCAGCAGCACCACCCCGCCTGGAGAGCGAGCGGCCAGCACGCACAACGTGCCGCGAAGGCGCACCAGACGCAGAAGTGGCGTTGTCAGGGGTCTGCAGTGGCGGGCAGCGGGCAGAGACTCTGAGGGCGTCCGAGGCACGTGCAGATTCACCAACCATGCACGCACTTTGTCACGTCTAGTCTGGTCTGATGGACTAGCAGCTGGCGTCCAACTGCTCAGGTCCTACTTGTAGTGCCTGTGCAAGGACATACATACATATGTACATACATACTATGTACCTACATAGGTACATATGTATGTATCATCAAAGGTCTGGTGGATTCGATTTGTGACAGATGCCGCCAATCTTGGCTACACGGGCTTCGTATGGACTATTTCGTGGTACACATGCATGCCATGTGGGATGGAAACCCATCGTCTTTCCTACCGCATGCCCACGACGCATCTTCTTCCTTCCGGATATTCTTCAGTAATCAGATTGGGGCTGCTCAACGGCCGAGAGCACCAGCTACACAATGTGCAAATTGTTGCATAAGCTACCTTCCTACTACAAACCTACCTAGGTAGGTACGAGGTGGGCAAGCACGGGCAGTTGACCCAAGTCCAGACAGTACATTCGTCGTCGAGTGGAAGAAAACACCAAACTCCTGGCTGGAAATAGTTGGAACGGGAATGTGCACGGCTGTTCCTCTTGATTGTCGCCGATAACATGTCCTTATGCTCACTGTAGCAAGAGTTAAATTGGACCATCCCGTCTCGCGTCTTCCGTCTCGCGTCTCCCGTCTCGCGTCTCCCGCTTCGCGTCTCCCCTTCTCCACGGGTTGGGATGGTGGGATGGAGGGATGGTGGGATGGAGTAAAACTTGGGTTGCAGAGTAAAGTCCGGTGCCAAGGTCCAGGATTGCATTGTCCGCCCATAACAAGGCAGTCACTTCGCAGTCAGATGCTGCCGTAAATAAGGAGTAAGACATTGCGACCGCAAAGCCGAAGCCGAACATGCATGTGCAGAACGGCCCATTTCTGCCTGCTTTTCCATCATGTACGAAGCTGAACCCTGGACCGCTTTGCTCGATGCAGACTGGAGTGGTGCGATTTTGGAAAATAGGGAGGCTCTTTTTTGCCTCTTGGCGCCCCCCCCCCCCCCCCTTTCTAGCCCTCTTTCCTTCTCCCCTTCTTCTCTTCCCCCCTTCTTCTCTTCCCCTATTCTTCGGCAAAAGCGAGTGTCCAACAATGGTATCGAATTAACCGGGTGGTCAAAAAGGATGCGCATCCCGAAAAGATGCTATTGCTATTTTTTCTCTTCAAATGGAACGCATAATAAAGTTGGGCTGCGACGTCCTTCTCAATAATAAAATCCCATCCCCACACATTGCCCAAATCGCCTAGTTCTCGTCATGTCCGTGCTTCTTCCTCCTGTTTTGCCGAATCTCTGGGTTGTCATCCGAGACGGTGGCTCCGCTTTGTAGGACGACCAGGCCATGTCCTACTCTGTGCCAGGGGCCGTTTAATTATAAAGCAGGCCATTAATTGATGTCGAAGGAGTACTACACCTGACAGTCGTAGTTGGAGAATGGCTGTGGTCGCTTCAACAAACCAATCATGTAGTGATAGGGTAATTAATATGCGATGAATGATGCATCAAACATTCCTCTCAAATTAGCCTTGACTTCTTGGCTTCACTGTCGTCCTTTGCTTACCGAGACCCTCGAAATTGAGGATCGCCTCCTCAAGGAATGAGCCACAAGACACTATTGATGTTTGTTGTACCCTTTTTTTTTTCTTTTTTTTTTCTTTTTTTTTTCTTTTTTTTTCTTTTTTCTTTTTTTGCCATCTGTGTTCGATTGTGTACTGCTCAGGACAGGATCACACACTTTTCTGAACGCAAACACAAGAAAAGAAAAAGGACACGCGTCAGCGCGGCAATTCCAGGATTGTTACAGCTCTCGTCCTCGCCCGCGCAGACGATGATGACGATCATAGGAACGGGAATGATGAATGGCTTGTGCTGCCAGGAACAAGTCCGGAGCACTCCGAACGTGGTACTTGGTTTGGCAGCTTCCACTCGATGAGTCGATACATTACCAACAGTGGTTGGCGGTCCCTGGCCCTGTCGATGCCACAATGTGTGACCGATCCCGGTAGACTGGAGGCAGCAGGCAGGGCAACGGGATTTTCGTAGCAGCGATTTGAATCAAGAAGGCGGAGTGTTGAGACTGGGCGGCCGGACCCACTTTGGAAGAATTCATGTTACACAGACTGGCAAGAATTCGGGGTGCGCCGCCGCCCTGGCGTGTGAGCCGCATGCATGTACATAATGCACATAGAAACACTCGCATGTGCGTATGTACATACGTGCACGAAAAACTTGAGTGAAGGGAAGGGGGCCACAGAGGAAGAAAAGGCAAACAAAGAGGGGGGGACAGAGAGGGGGCTGAACCTGAATGATTTCAAACCGATGGGAGAGAAAGCCGTTGAGCATGCCAGACTTGACATTGGAAAGGAATTGAAAGGGATGGGAAGGGAAGGCATCGGGAGGATGGCTCCTGCCAACAGGCCCTTGTCCTTGCAACCTTGGTGAAGCCAAGCTTTGGGTCAGCAGGCCGCCAATAGGTGTCAATATGTCCCTGGGCATATTGGTTTGATAAATCCGGTCGGGTCGGTCGGGTCGGGCAGCCAAGACGCACTGAGACGTCTGGTCCGGAAACAATACACAATGACCGTCCGCCGAGCAAACAGCGTCGTCATGAATGCTGCATGGTGCTGCATGATGCTGCAGCATCATGCAGCATTGGAACATGCATCCACTCGTATGGTGTTTCATCATTTTTTATATTTTCGTGGAACGAGTTGATGAAACAGACGCGGTCCTGCTCCCTGCTCCCTGCCCCCTTGCCCCTTGCCCCTGCCCCCTGTCCCGTGTCCCGTGTCGCTCTGCCCTATCCCTCGCGCCTTCCACTTCGCCTTGCCTTGCGCCTTCCACTTCGCCTCGCCTTGCGCCTTGTCCACGCCACATCTCCCTGCAATTCGCGTCGTGTGTGCGTGCGCAGCTTGCTTGCTGGGCATCACCCATCATCCATGTCCCGCAATCCCCAAGACGGCACGCCGCACGCTTCGTGATGATGAAGTGGGATGCTGGCCGCGACTTGCGACTGTGCAGTCTGATGATGGAAGACGTACAGCTCAGTCCTCCTCATCCATGGACCTTACCACAACTGCCACACTTTGTGCACGCACATGCATCGTGATTGGTCCGTCATCACCTATCAGATACATGGCACCACAGAAAGGCCCTCGTATCGACTGAGCTTGGCTGCTCAACGCTCAAATGCCCTCCTGAGGGGTAGGTACTGTGTGCCCATCTGAGGAACGGTGGATCACGAGTTCAATGCCAAGTTGACTTGACTGCCCCCAGCTAGACGAGAGCGGTTATGGAACGAGAAAGGAGCGCGCATCAGACTCCTCCTTTTGCTTGTCACGGCCCTCTCAACCAACCCTCTCAACCCTTCGGATGTCTTGTTGGATTTGTCCTCGGCCTCGGGTCCAGCTTTGTTGTTTGCTGTGACATACTACAGCAGATATATACCATACATACGACTCTTCACCGCGTCCGGTCTGCAAGGCCTTCCAAGGCTGAACGGCATGACATTATAATGTCGCAATTGGGGGGCCGGGCATCCAAGGCCAAAATACTCTGGTTCTCAAGGATGTATGGGAATTAGAGGTGGAGGATAACAGAGAGGAAGGGAATTACTGAACTGTGAAAGACCATGGAGGTATTGAGCATCGTTCTGGTGACAACAACATCGACATGGCTCTTGTGCACTGGCTTTCGACACTGCTTCGTGGCTGTTTTCAATAACTGTTTTCCGTGCGCTGTCCGTATCGCCATCACCCTACTCGTTCGGCTGGCCGGTCGATATTGAAACTTATCCCCTGTGGACCATGTTCTTGTTGAAAATCTCTCAGAACTATATGTGCACCACTGGTGGTGCGGTACGTCTTGTCCTCCACGCAATACAGATACCAGACCAGACATCACTCATACACGTCAGTGGCCGACCTTTCTGTATCTTTGGCTCCTTTGAAAGGGTTGAACCACGTCCCACGGGCAAGGTTCTTGTAGAAGAGCAAGTTTGATGATTATAAATGCGAAAACAGATCACCGCCCAGGCTATCGCAAATGTGATTCTTGGATAATTCACAGAGACTTTACGACTCGGTACCTTCGCATCCAGGAAGCGCATCGCCACCCGTGACACAAGATATACCTATTATGTACTTCTCCTCTCCAAGAGTCCTGATCTTAAATCAAAATGAAAACGCAAAACCCCGAACTCCCTGTTCATGTTATTTCCGGTCACGAGTCTGATCCTGAGACAAAGCCGTCACGACAAGTCAGGTTAACTGTCTAGCGTCCACAGTTCTTCTTGCGAACTACCCCGACAGAAAACTCGGCCGATGGTGTACATGAGCGTACGTGAGCGACTGAACAGACCTCGAGATAGCTTAACGAATATGCGCTTCCCTCTTTCTACTATATATTGTGTGATATTAGATAATTCAAGCGTGGGAGAAGGAAAACAACCCCATTTTTAAAGCCTGATCTAGAGTATATAATATATAAAAAAGAAACCCCCAATTTTAAAGCCCAACCCGGAATATACATTACAAAAAAGAAAAGACAAAAGAGGAAAAAAGAAAAAGAAAACAGGTATTTATGGATGGAAGCTTGCAACTTGATCTGCAAGAGAGCGCAAAGAGTCATGATGCAGGGGGAAGCAAAAAAAAGAGAGAGAATTAGTCTTTTCAAACGACGAATAGGAGTGAATACAAACCTTTGGTAGAGTCGATGACAGGAACGTGCAGAGATCACAGAGCATCGTAATCGCTTTTTATATGGCATTACATCAGCTTGCGACTTGCAAACCACAATGCAAGCCTAGGCAAGATATCTAGGATGAAGGAAACAGACTGGAAAAGAAGGGGCATTTCAAAGAATATCATAACAGTAGAGGCGTCTGTCTCTAAGCGCTCCGAGGTCTGCCAAAGGCATCAAACAGAATAACATGACCGATTCTCCAGATAAATGTAAATCCCCGCATACCCAGACGTGCGCATCCGTAACAACAAAATAAACCAAAAAAAAAGCCCAAACGACCCTGTCCATGCTCACTTGTCCATCATTCTCTTGACCTTGTCCAACAAGATACTGCTCTCCCGTCCCAACTTCTTCTTGCCATCTCTCCCCACAGTCTTGGCCATGGCCCTCTTGAATTTCTGCCTCTCTGCAATCTTCTTCTGCCTCTCGTCATTCCTCCGCTGCCACTCCACCTGTCGCTGCTCCGCCTCCTTCCTCTGCTCCTCGGCCTTGGCGAGTTGCTTGTCGTAGTAGCCCGGCCTCCTGGAGCGTCGTCTTGAGCCATCGCTGGTGACGACGGCGTCGGCCGACGCCACGGCACCGGCACCGGCCTGTGCTTTTTCTTCATCTTTGAGCATCAGCTCGCGGGTAGGATGCATCTTTTCCTGCTCGATGGCCTCTTCCTCGACATGATGCTGCGGCCTGTCGCCAGCATGTGCGTCATCGTCATCGTCGTTGCTGACATTTTGCTTTGTGGATGAGTTTGTGGATGCGGGTTTGGCTTGCTCTCGGGACTTGATCTTGGCGTATTCTTTCTTTACTTTGGCCTTGTGAATCAGATCCTTTTTGATTTTGGTGACTTTTTTTTTCTCGGGTGTGATGAACGCTGGTTAGCTTGTCCTCTCTCGCTATGCTTTTTTTCTTTACAAAAAAAAACAAAAAAAAAAAAGGTGTTTGCGCAAACCTTTACGTCGCCAGGGTCCGTCTGGCAAATTATCTGGACCGACCCTGAAGCCTCGTTTGGCCTTTTTGGACGCTGCTTCGGACTCGGCGGAGTGGACGGGTCTTTTTGGAGCCATTTTCGGCAGTTTGGGCTGTCTCTTCTGGTGTGGGCGTGCTGCGCACGGGTTTTGGTTTGAGATCAAGGATGAATGGATTTCATGAAGAGTCTGGTGAGATTGACCAGACGGGCGCAAAACAAAAGTGGAGCCGTCGGACTTGTCGCATCTAATCGACTCTACATGTTTGTACCATACTATGTGCACCATACTGTGTGTACCTAGACACTTCCCACCACGCAGTAGTGTCGGAGGGTCAGAGCACTGACGCAATGCCTGACGCACCAGGGTCATTGTGCGTCTGCGAATGTGTGGCACGACGGAACAACGGAGGACAGTCGCATCAAAGAAGCTTCACGGGTTGCCGAGTTTGTTTCTTCTTTTCTTCTTCTTTTCTTCTACTTCTTTTCTTTCTTTTTTCTTTCTTTTCTTTTTTTCCCCTTTTTTTTCCCCGTGCATTTTTCAAGGCAGCCTGGTCTGTGGTGATACACGTCCCCTCTTTTCCTGCCGGCAGCCGTCGCCATTCAGCCACTGTCGGTTGAGGTTACACGGCGCCAAGGCTCGTCCAATATTGCTTGCTGGCCGCTTGGCTGGGAGACTGGGAGACAATGCTTGACCCTCTGGGGCAGCCGTCTGGATCTGGTGCGGCCTGCAGCGGCTGCAGAGGCTGCAGAGGCTGCAGAGGCGTGCTGGCATGTCACTGCATGCGGCGCCAGGGCAGCAGACCGCGTGCACCGCAGCAGCGCGGACCCACAACTGCCTGCCCTTCTGCCTGGCCGCCGACATCGTCCTCGGCCTCGCCATGATTCACCACCACAACCACCACCGCCAGACCACACCAAAGAAACCAGACCTGCCTCTCTCGTCGTGATCTTGTGTCTTCCCTCTCCGTCGAGCTCCGCAAAGAACTTTCTTCTTCCACCTCCTGCTCCTCCTTTGTCTGTTGTCCATTGTTTGCCGTCCGTTTGCGTTTCCGTTGTCCTTGTTCTCCGTCGGCTCGGTGTAAACTCGCAACGTCCGCAACTGTGCTATTACCACCAACATCACCACAGCGCTGGCATTCCGGGCTTCCGGGCTTCACCCCCTGCCGATGCTGCGTCAAAATCAAGTCCTGGCGTTTTTCTCTGCCTCTTGCTGACGTCCACCTGCATGATTCATTGAACTCCTTCCACACCTTGCTCAGCAACCGGCTGCGTTTGCGTTGACTCCACGAGTCCGCTGTCCGCGTCGCCCGCAATCCCGATGTGCAATCTTCCCGGTTATTTCGCTCGCAAACGCCGCGCCCTTTCCACTCTGGACAGCCAATAGTCGGACAATCATAGCTCGCTTCTGAGCTGTCGTTCTTCTCGCTCTCCCAAAAGACCATGCCCATCTTCCAAGATGATCTTGAAAGCCAACACCCCTGCGCTGGGTCGGCGCTTTCGCCACGACCTATACCCATCGAAGAACCCTCTTTCAACTCAAGGAATTTCTCCGAGGAGAGCTTGCCGACTGCACTCTGCGAAGGCCCAATTTCTGACAGTCCCAGACGTCCATATACGCTCAAATCCGACGATGACGCGGCTACTGGTTGTCGCGCAGAACTTATAGAAAGGTTGAAAAGAGGGGAGAGCCCTTCATGGATCGTGAATCGCCATGTGAGTCCGGCGTTCTGGTGTGAAAAGCTAGCCATCCGGAAAGATTCCCCTTCACCATGACGGTCGTGCCTAACCTGTAATCTTTCTTTCGCAGCTTGAATCTATATTCCAACGATGCGAAAGTTCTTGTTCTGGACTTCGTACTCTGCCCGTGTCGCCACAGCTACTTCCCTCGCTACCGATCTTGCCTGAGGAGGCCACCAGAAGAACAAAAACCCCGGTGGAAGAGTCGCTCCGAGAAGGGTTGGGCATCGAACGTCCGAAATCGGCATTACATAGCGGTGATTTCACGAATAGTCAAGAAGAGCAGCAGCGGCGCCCAATTCGCGACTGTGATCGAGCCGGGGGTCAGCTGGCATCTGCGACGCCCTGGCTCGCGACGTCACCGCCCCGAGACTTTGCCCCATTTCGCTATGAGAGCAACATACCGTTTCTGGGCGATACCGAAAGCTTCAGATCTGCTACCGCTTCTTCTCCCTTGTCGTCGTCATTCTCGTCCAGTTTTGTCTATCACCCGCCTACTAGCCCCTTGGTTCAGTCAGAGAGCAATGATGAAGTTGGTTTTGCCATGGGCCCCCGTGGCGTTGACTTGTCGTCCAGAGAGTTCAATCGCAGACTACAAGCACTCGGTTCCATCCCCTCGACCTCCTGCGCTTCGCCGCCACCTCGACCAGCTGCTGGCAGCATCCGACTATCGGGCCGTCGCGACCGCGAACCATACCAGGCGCATCAACCCAGGAGGTCGTTGACATCAACCCCAAGCTTTGCCCTGTCTGGGACATCTCCCCACCAGTCGACGGCAATGTGTCGCACAAGACGGCCATCACTCGGCTCAGACTCGTCTCCAATGCAGCATGCATCCATGGTCGGCTCCTACGAGGAGAGTATTCTTCGGGGCCGCATGTCGACAACCCCTTCCAAGCCGTTTGATTTCCTGGCGCAAATTGGCGTTCTCGGCATAGGCAAGTGCAAACCCAGCCTGCGCTGTCCAGCACACGTCACACTGCCCTTCCCCGCCGTCTACTACAGCTACAGCAGTACGTCGCATAGCAGATCAGTCTCCAACGATGGACCGAGTCCATACGTTGGGCAAATCGACCTGGAAAACGGTCTGCCCAGCGTGGAAGAAGAGTCGAGGTCAAAACGAAAAGCACACGGTCGGTACATGAATCGAAAATCCACCGACAACAACCACGACGACATGCCGATGCCCGACTTGGAATTTGAAGATCGGCCGAGGCCACCACCTCGACCCAAACGGCGGACCGGCTCATGTCGTGCTCCTCCAGGGGGCAGCTACCGCATCCCAGAAAGGGGCCAGATCCAAATCATCATCAAGAATCAGAACAAAACCGCCGTGAAGCTGTTTCTTATGCCTTATGACCTTGCAGGCATGGAGCCCGGCACCAAGACGTTTATCCGCCAGCGAAGCTACTCGGCAGGGCCCATAATCGACAGCGTGCCGAATCCCAGCAAGACTGACGCAAAAAGCCGGCCCATGCTCCGCTATCTTGTGCATCTTCACATATGCTGTCCCTCCAAGGGCCGTTTCTATCTCTACAAATCCATCCGCGTCGTGTTTGCCAACCGCGTGCCCGAGGGCAAGGAAAAGCTTCAAAACGAGACGACGTGGCCCGAGCCGCGCTTCGCCCCCTACAAGCCCATTCGTGTCATGCACCCTCCCCTGTCGGCAACTTCAGGCCCAGGCGCCATGCTCGCTCTCGACAAGGCCTTCCGCCGACGCAGTCTCGGCGTCTGCTTTGGCGCAGCATCCTCTCGCGCCTTCGACATGGTTGATGGGCTCGATCCGGCCGTTGCCGTTGCCGTCTCCGCCGGTGCCGGCAACACGCTCCTCGTTGATCCCATTCCATTCCGCTTGCCTCGTCAGAACCTGCCTCGCGAGAGCGACGCCAGTGACTCTGCTGGTCTTTGGTCTCCTGACTCATTCCAGGCCCCCAGTCGGCCGTCTACCCAGGGCTCTACAAGCATGGCCGTGAGCGGCGGCATCTCGTCGTCGTCGTCGTCCTATGAGAAGCTTAACAAGGGCGACTCCGGGTACGGCGGTCATGCCTTTTCCACCCACTTCCCCGCAGGATCCAATGGCCTCAGCGGTGCAGAAGGTCTGCTATCGCAACGTCTTCGTTCCATGGGTGTCCACAAGCCCCCTCCACCACAATCAGCCGAGGATCTTGCCTGACGACCAATACCTCTTATCTCACCTCTCGAGCCGCCTGTTGGATAATTCGAATTTTCGCACATGTAGGTTTCCTTTTATCGGATTCTGAAGACCAAACACTATCTATAGAAGGGAATCGGAGTTTATGCATGTGTAACTGGGGGAGATGTATGTTTAAATTGGGACTCAGGGGGTTGTTTTCGCCTCGGCTTCTTTCCTCGACTTTCAACGACGTAACCAAAAAAATACACAAAAATACACAAAAATACATTAAAAGAAATACACAAAAAATACATAGAAAATACAAAAAAATACAAAAAAATACAAAAAAAACCACTGCCCCTTGATAGCTCGGAATCATCTCTAAAAAGATCCCTTCTTTACTTTCCGTGCGTGCCACGAACAAGTGACGCTGGACCGTACGAATATGCGCCCTCGTGACTGTCGTAGCACGTCACTGAGTGGTTTTAGAAATGACGCATCGTAGCATCACAGCGCTCCAGAACATGATTGATGGAAATGTCTGTACCGCGCGCGGATATATTATCGTGGCATATTATACTTCAACCCCTTCCATATAGTAGCCAAGGCCCCCTTCAGCGGATTACCAGAAATACTCCGTACCACGCGCTTGTCGGTGCAGGCGTCGTTCTCATGGTACGAGGTCCGTGGGAGGCAAGATGGTACCATGAGATAGTATTGCTTAGTACTACTTATGGGGGTGCGTTCTTTGAATAGAGTACCCGATAGAGTGGCACTAGTACATAGTGCCAGCGAATTAAGTATCAACTAATTCCTACTAAAATAGAGCACCACGAAGAATACATTCGTTCCTGGTTCCCAGGCGCCATCGGGATGAGCAAAGTGTATGCTGTCATACAAGAAAGGAAAGTGTACGCTGTCATGCAAGAACCATGAAAGTAAAAGTACCACGTCCAATACCCAATTAACGCACCCATCCACCCGACTTTTGGGCCTTTTTTTAATATACACCAAAGCTACCTTGATCTAGTAAGACATGAGTACCAAGATGAGTATTTCCGCCGATACTATAATGATGAGACTGTGATGATACATGTCGGGATAAATACACTCTATGATGATGAAATATTCGTGGCAGAGTGGCCAAGAAAATAAGGGGAGAAAAAAAAAGGAGAAAAAAAAAGGAGAGGAAATCCTTCTATGCAACCCGTATTTACACTGTGTGGATGTCTTCTTCTTCCCTCTCCCTCAATAGCACATCCAACTTTTTCGACTCGTGATGGTTCATGGCCCTGGTGATGATTGCCTCGTCTGGGATCTTCTCGTCTTGCATGTTGATGTTGTCGCTGCCGCCGTCGCGGCGCCTCACGATGACGTGAAATGGACTGCCGGGTTTGCTCCATCTTGGGCCCGCGTGCTTCTCCATACGAAGCTGCCTCTCCAGTGCGTTTCGCATGGCCTTGAGCTCCTCGTGCGAGAGGGGCCGGAGAAGCTCCTTAATGGCCTTGGTCATGCTCTTGGTCCGGGGGACGACCCACGTCGCGTTGAGGTGTTTATAGTCGGTCGTGATGAAGGCGTAATGGAGTTTTGGGTGACGCTCTTCGATGCCCTTGAGCTTAGAGGACACGCCGCCGGACCAGGCGGCCAGCTTGCGGAGGCGGAGCCATTCCTTTTGGAGACTGAAGACGGTGGACTTGGAGGCGACGAGGACGCGATCGCTCTTCATGTCGCGGCGTTCTTGCACGGACTGGGCCTTGGTCGTCCAGCCGGGCCAGTTCTGCATGAGCATTTGCTCACACCACTCCATGGCGCGCTCCCAGTGGCCAAGTTCAGCGAGATGATGGATCGCCGAGTTCCAGTTGGTCCTCGTCAGTTTGAACCCGCGGTCGAGAACTTGCTCGATCGTCTGCAGCAGGCCAGTCCCGTCGCGAGCTTCGCCAAAGGCCTTGATGACCACGTCGAGCGGACGCGCGAGATCGTGCTGGTGCGCGGGATAGATACCGGACCCTAAGGCCTGGGTGCAGTTGGCTACGGCTCCGTCCAAAGTCTGCTTCCACAGTGCGTGAACTCCGTCTAGCTTGCCGTCGCGTAGGTATCCAAGCATCAACGCCGACGCGATATTGGGCGGGAAGAGCTTGTTTTCCTGTGGAAAGGCTTTTACATACGCCGACATGATTTCTTCAACAGCCGCGTAGTTGCGCTGCTCGACTAGCAACACGATCGTGCGCCCGACCTCGGTGGTTTGCCTCTTCAATTCCAACAAACCACTTGGCGCTGCCCAGCGAGAGACTTTCTTGGCTCTGGAACCACGGGCCGACGCCGACGCTGCCGTCTTTGGAGAGGCCAGCATACAGAGTACGTGGCTCACAAGATCATCTGCCAGCCTTCGGGTCCGCTCTGCCGACGGCGTTTGGCGGATGGCCGCCTGCACCAAGGACACATGGGCCTTGAGCGGCACCTCAAAGCCGGCAGACCGCATGTGAGAGAGTATCTTCTCGGCCAGCGCGAGCTGTCCCGTACGCACCGCACCAGACATGACCACGGCAAAGTGCTCCGACCCGACGGGAAAGGCACTGTCGTCACGCGCAGTCTGGAGGAGCTGGTATGCTAGCTGTACCTGGTCAACATGGATCATGGCCCGCAATAGAAACTCGTGCGTTTGGTGATCCCACTCGACGCCATAATTCATCATGGTTTTGAGGAGTTCGTAGCATTTGTTCAGATTGCCTCCCTGGCCGTGGAAGTAGAGGAGCTGATTCCACACAACCGTACTGGTTGCATTGCGCTCCGAGAATTCGGCGCAGATCTTTTCGGCGTCTTCCAGACGGCCGTTGTGGCAGTACACCAGGACCAAGGACAGGGCCATTTCCCTCGAGATTGAGATCTTGTCCTTTTGCGACTCGTCAAAGTACTGGAGAACAGTAGCCAGATCCCCTCGCTTGGCTGCCATGGCCATGACCTGCGCGTAGGTAAAGGCGTCTGGACGGTCGGCTTTCTTTATTTCCTCGAAGCATCGAAACGCACGACTTTGATCGTCTACTTTTGAGTAACACTTAAGCAGAGTATTCCAAGCATCAATGTCTGGCTTGACTCCGTATTTCTCCGTCATGGTTTCGAACTCTTTCTCGGCGCCTGCAACGTCGCCTATTTGCGCGAAAGCATTCAACGTGCTTCGGAAACCGAGGGGCTGCGTCACTACGTCCGGGAATTGGGTGGTGTACCGGACCCAAAGATTCTTGACGGCGCTGGTATCTCCACATGCCGAGTAGAACTTCATGTATTTCTCATAACCCCATTGGTCCAACTCGCCCCAGCTCTGATGCCAGTCACGATACACTTCAGCCAACCCTGCTGAATCTGCGGGGTAGTAGAGATCGAACATTTTGCGCAGTATGGGGACTGGTGTCTTGACGCCATGAAGTTTGCGGTAATTGGAGTAGATGTCGGACAGGAGAGCAAGGCCAGCTCTCGTTTCGAAACCTTGCCCCCATCGCCGTAGCATCCGACCGAGATACTGCTGGTAGAGCATTGGGTCGTTCCAAATGAGAAGGACATGCTTTGCTTGTTTTGGCGAGCATGGCTGCCGCAGTACTTGTTCAGCTAACCAGCGGCGAAGTGCTTCGAGACCAAGTCTCGTAGCTTTGTACAAATTGATGGCTTTTACAGATTCGGCCGCTTCAGTCTCCAGGTATTGCTCAAAGGTGAAATACAGCCCTGCCAGGTCTGGGATTGCGGTAGTCATGGTTGGAAGCTGCGTGTTGTCGTGCTCCGGAACGAGCGAGGTGTTTTCTTGCATTCTTGTCGAGAAGTTCTCAAGCCAAGCCTTCAAAACTATCGTCCACTCTTTCTTGGTCAACGCATCTTCTAGCAGATGCTGAAGCCCCGCACCTGAGTTTCGAGAGTGAAGTCCCGTGTTGAAAATATCCAGAGCGGCCGTCATGACTCCGGCTCGTAAGTGCAGCAGAATGCCAGCAGCTTGTATTTCATCATTCCATAAACTGGCTGGAATTTGGCGGAGTAGGGATATGGCCCGACTAATGTCAACCATGCTTCGGGATGTCGAAAGGTACACGACAACAGCGGGACGAAGAAGTTGCTTCTGCTGTGGCTCCGACTTGCTATAAGCATTCCACACGTCGTGGTAGAGCGCATCTTTTGGTCTCGCGAGCAGGTCCGGCAAGTTGCTGAAGAGTGATTTTCGATTCGGTCGGTATTGCTCATAGGCCGCCGAGTCAGCCCAGTCAAGGTCGGGGGTACTAGATTTAGCTTGCGGCTCTAGAGCGTCGTCATCTCCCGTCGCTCTCTCGTCTCTCCCCAGAGCGAATTGTCCATCCTGATGGCCTCCGCCCTGACGGTCCCCCGTGTCGCCAACAAGTGGAGATCCGACAGACAAGTCTTCTGCATCTGCAGCAGCCGTTCTTGAAGCAAACGTTCGTGGACGAGCAGCGACGACCGGCTGACTGCTGTCCCGAGGACGCGGTAATGCCGGGTAAAGCCGCCGCAACAAAGAATACGTCCCACTCGGATACAGAAAGTCCAGCAAGAACGCAGAACTCAAGAGAGCAGTCTGCGACGGTGAGCTCACGTGGTTCAGAGCGTCCCGCTCGGCCGCCTCTCTGCTTCGTCTCACGGGTGGCCAAATGCTTGAAAGCTCAATTGCCGAGGCGCCATGCTGCCAAAACCCCGTTTGGAGATTTCTGTATCGCTTCGACGGCCCGACTGGTTTGGAGAGTACACGCTGGAATCTGCAAGATTCCAGGCTGGCGGCCGTCCTTTCCAGCATAAGGTTTGATGGAGCAGCCGAATGCTACGTCCAGGCTTGTGCGAATCGGATCGGCATGCCCGCGGCTCACGGGGTTAGTATGTGATGGGTACAAAAGAGGCCGATACCGTGCTTGAACAGGATGGGGCTCGTCACGCTGGAGGAGGTTACGATGCGAGGGAGGCGGGATTCGTCAAAGAGGTGAAAACCGTTTGGGTCCGACCACGAATAAATGGATTCGATTGTAGACAGAAACTTGTCGCCGATGAAATCTGAGAACCGACTTCTTCTTTCCTTCTGTCACGTGCACAGCAGTGCATGCTGCAATGTCAAATTCAGCAAGCAAAGGGAGAAGGCGATGGGGCTTTTCAATATCGCGACTGGGAAAAAAAGTTTACGACCAGCCTTGCAGTTCCCCTTCTGCACGTCGGCCCGGTACACGTCTCAGATTACCTCAGCCGCCACCACGAAGGAACATCGGAGAGTTCCACTCTAAAGTGGGGAACCAGGACGCGCATTGTACATGTACAGGGTACGGCAAATTATTGAGCAACCGAATTTGGCAACTTCTTATACAATTATCCAGTACGATACCTGTCAAGACTTGTCTTTTAAGTGACAGAATGGCAAAAGTGAGGGGAACAATGAGAACACTTTCGAAATATTTCAGGCCTGTGATCCTGCCTTTTACAGTCGAGGTAATTTCAACTTTGTAGTACCAATTTGCGCAAGCATGTGCGCCAGCAATTCCGCGCCCAGAGGGAAAAGAGAAATAAAAAGAAGGCGAAAAGCGGAAAGAACAAAAGGGAAAATAAAAGAAGTAGTGGAGTGTGAGTGTAGGGGGGCGAAAAGAAAAAGACATATGCTCCCAATGAAACTCCAATGCGTTGCCAGCCTTGTGCAAGAGGATATGGAAGTGGTGTTTGCTTGCTTCGCAAGTCCGCGTGAGTCGTTTATTTTTGGACGCGACGTCGAATTCCGTTGGTCCATTCAAAAGAAAAAACCAGCTCGAGTATCGAGAACATCATGCCCTAGTTGATGATACAATTTTGGCACAGTCCGCCGGCCGGGAAGATACCACCATATGCGTTTATGTGGCGTTCATCATGTTTGGACAGATGCAGTGGGATCCTCCAGCTGACGAAACAAGACCTCATTTCTCAGACGAGAGAAGACATCAGGGGATGGCACTGGCTCGTGGTCCCGTCGAGGCCTGCGGCTTCTGCTTTTGCTTCGAGTTCGCGACCGTTGACGGCGTCGAACTGTTCTATCGGCAGGCGAGGCAGTACGAGACGGGCAGTGCTCCCGACGAGCTCGACGGAGCTGATTATATAGTAACAGGTAGCTAGCGGATGGCCTCAGAGCTGTTGGAGAGGCATTGCGAGAATGCAGCTGGAAGGGTGACGTGGCCCGCCGTGGCGATCTGCCTCGCAACGTGCTTGACTCGTCTGGACGGAGGGACTTTGACGTTGCGGTTCTAGAGAGGCTTCGACATCTTTTGCGTCCCCTGGAAACGTCTTCGTTCATTGCAGGGGCGGTGACATCTCGAAAATTGTCGAATTTCTCGGTAGAAAGGGACATTTTCTTGCGTCGGGAGGAACCAGTTGAGGGTTGTCGTACAAGGTAAAAAGTAGAGGATTGCCTGATATCAGAATCCGATGTGGGACGCCAGATGATCGTGTGCCTGGTACCAGAGAGCGAGGACTACTACCAGACTAGATATTGATGTATTGAAGCCCACGACGGCTGAGGATTCTCGGCAAGACCTCGTCAGCGAGGGG
Organism: Claviceps maximensis; assembly: GCA_018360255.1. Lineage (NCBI taxonomy): Eukaryota > Fungi > Ascomycota > Sordariomycetes > Hypocreales > Clavicipitaceae > Claviceps > Claviceps maximensis. The sequence goes on from SRPZ01000300.1 coordinate 34,093, forward strand.
TTCCGAGTACTGATGTTGATATAATTGGAAAAGGTATGGGAAGAATAGAATTAGAATGTAAAGGACAAAGAAGAGAAAAACAGGGGCCAAAGGGCAAGTAAAGGCTCGCTCGGCTTGACGGACGAGGTCTGATCCGGTGTTACAATTATATAAGAAGTGAAACGCTGCACAGGGCGAAAGAAGCCTTGCGAGCTTAAGAAAAAGGGCAGACGGGTCTGGGGCAGACCACCTGCGGGCAGGCAGGCCGTCGGGCGGGCAGGCAGGCAGGCAGGCAGGCAGGCAGGCACTCACAGGCCAGTCTGGAGGGTGGCTTCAGGGCCGCAGGGGGGATTCCAGTTGTGTCACCAGCGGTGCGTGTGGGCTGGGATCATGGGCGCATGGCATGGTGCGCAAGTGCCTGGTGCTGCACGCTCCAGTTCGGTACGAGCTCCCGCGGGCCAATAATGCGCCAGGAAACTCCCAGGAGAGGAGTGGGTGAGTCAACGAGTGCCTGGCGAACTAACTGACCCCCCCCCCTCCCGGGACGCCGCCCTCTGCCGGGCAGGGACTGCAAAATGGAAACATGGAATATGGGATCGTGGAACATGGAGGCCAGACATGATGGACCCCATTCCATTGTGCTGGCTAGCATTCGTTCTCCACGCCACGGACCAAGCACATCGTACCATCAAGGTCACCTGAGAGAGTCCGAGACCCTCCCCCCCCCCCCCCCCCCCCC
>SRPZ01000301.1:0-34686 GCA_018360255.1 Claviceps maximensis
TAAAAAACCTAAATTATCTTAGTTTTAATAGTATTTTTTAAAAGCTTAAGAAAAGTCTTAATATAATAGAGATACTTATTTTATTATACTATAATTAATTTATCTATAGAAATAATATATATCTAATTATAAATATTCTTTTCCTTTTTAGAAGAAATAAAGGTATTTATTATTATATGTATTTTTATACTAAATATTATAAGGTTTTTAATACTAGACTTTTTAGAAGTAGTTTTTTTTAGAGACTTCTTAAATAACTTAAAGTTAAATATAGGCCTAAAATATAGTAAAGATAGACTAAGAAAATATATACTATTAGCTTTAGCTTTAGTAATAATTTTCTTAAGTGCCTTACTAAAGATTACTAATTTATTATTATTAGAGTCTTTACTGCTTTTAGTAAGGTTTATATAAGAAGGAGTTAAAGCTATTTTCTTACCTTTTTAATTAAAAAGACTTATCTTTTTCTACTTATATTTATATAGGAATAAAAGTCTTTAAGAAAATAGGGTAAATTTTTTTATTATAAATATAGCTTTTTCTTCTATAAAGGGCATTATAATCTTATGCTTAACTAATATTATAGCCTTTGTTTTTATAGGTAATATAATAAGTAATATTTTATTAGATATTATAAAACTAATTTAGTAGTTCTTTATAAAGAATTAACTTAGATTTAGATAATAATATTATTATAGAAATGCACCTAATTCCTTTAGCCTATAGAGGGAAGTTAGATATAATAAAAATAACCTATCTATTTATATAATTTTTTAAAGAGAAACTATAAAATTAGCCTATTAAATAAAACTATCTAAAGATTTTATAATTAGAGTTTACTAAACTTTATTGCCTTCTTTAGGTATATTTATTATAAAAAAGCAAATAAATAAATTAAAAATAGGCTATTAATAAAAATAATTAATAAAAATTACTAGTAAAAGTTAATAAGTATAATATAGAAGAAAGATATAAAATTAGAAAAGTTATATAGGTAAATATTATATAAATCTAGCCTTTATTTATATAACTAGACCTTACTTTTATAATATTAACTTTAAGCTAAAGTCTAATTAAAGGGGGGATAATTATTATATAATAAAGTGTAACTAATTATAACTATTATAGTAGGGATAACTTTAAACTAAGAATCTAGCTAGAATTAGGCTAGATTATAATAGGTAGAATTAGGACTAATATAGTAAGGCAATTAGTAACTATTATTAAAGTATTATAGATTATGCTATGCTTTATAGTAAATTTACTACTAAATTAATATATAATTTATAATAGAATTATAGGGGAAATTAAAAAGGAAATTCTATTTATAAATAAGGCATTCTATTTTAAGGAAAAGAGGGAGAGGGGCAAGTCTTAGTCTAGTAATAATACTAGTCCCTTATTTAATTTATATTTAATTCTAACTATACTCTTCTTGCCTAATCGTCACTGTTATTTAAGAGACTATCGTAATAAGTTAGTATTTAAATAATTCTAAAATAGCTAGAGAAGTATAGTAATCTATAAAATAAAGCTAAATATAGTAGCCTTACTTTTACTACTAATTATTCTATAAACTACCTAATTATTTATAAGAAATATTACTACTATTTAGCTAAATAAATTATTCTTAATAGTATTAAATGCTTCTTTTTTCTATAAGAACTTTATAAAATATATTAGACTTACTTAAAATATAATAATATTATACTATTAGGTAATAATCTAAAGACTAACTAGGTATATATTAATATTACTTAGTTTACTATAAAAGCTAGAGCTAAGGCCTTAATTTAGCTAAAGGGTAAATTATATAAAATAGTAAATATAATTTTTATTATAATAGCCCTATAGAATAATATAGGTTTTAGTATATAGTATATTAAATAATACTATAGTTTCTAGCTACCCCTTTATATATAAAGTAGTAAATAGTAATAATTACTTAACTATTTTATTATATTAGCTAGAAATACTATAAACCTTTTATAGACTATAAACCTTATACTATATAATAATTTCCTTAATATAAGTAATAATATCTTTATTTACTATTAGGTAAGTAACCTAATAATAAAGGTAAATATAATTAATACTTAATAATATATACTAGCTATACTTACACTCTACCTTTAAATACTAGTAGTACTACTTAATAAAGTCTTTAATATAGGTAACTAGCATTAGACTTTATATAGGAATACTATAGCTTATTAAATAAAGATTTAGTTTAAAATTAAGAATATTAAATATAACTTAATATACTAAAATATATAGAAGGTAGTATAGAATTATATTAAAAGCCTAAATATTAATACTATATAAGTAGTATTTAAATATAAAGAGTAGAAAATATTTAAAGCATTACTTTAAAATAATATTAATAATATTATACCCTACCTTAAAGTTAATATTTACTTTATAATAACTAATGCTATTAAGCTCTACTTAAACTATAACTTTATTTATAATAAAAGCTTTAATAATATATTACTTAGTATTAATAAGAATAATATAAAGGCTAGTAATAATAAGGATAATAGTAATATAACTAGTAAATATAAATACTAAAATAAGTAATAGTTTAAAAGAGGCTTTTTATAATTATATATATATTTTCCTTTTTCTTTTTCTTTATTTACTATAATAATACTACTATTAGTATACTATATATATATTAAGTGCTATATAACTACTATACTTTCTTTTTCTTTTTATTATACTATAAATAATAATAATATTATTTATATACTATATATATAATAATTATAGTATTTTTTTATTTTTATTCTTTTTCTTTTATATTTCTATTTAAAATAAGTAAATATCTTCTAGTATAAGAGAACTTATTATAGTTTACTTTATAAGGGAACTTACTTTTTAAGGGAGGGTTTTCTTTTTTAATAGTTTAAAAGAAGTATTTTTAACCTAATATATACTTAACTACCTAACTATAACTTAAGTATTATTTCTCTTTATAACCTTATAAAGCACTGTGCCTATTATATAAGTGCTAACCTCTTATATGCATCTTTTAGCACGTAACATCTTTATAATAAATAATAAATATATATAGCCTATACTCCTAAAAATAGCGTAATTTACTTATAATAATATAATAAATATAACTATAAATAAAAGCCTAAATATAGCTTTAATAGGGTATTATTTAATATTTTAATTAATTAAGAATAACCTTATTAAAGGGAGGGTATTTAAAGTAAGGTAATATATTAAAAAGCTATAAGCACTTTAATAATAATTAAAAGTATAATAAATATAAAGTATTAAGTTTTTATTAAAATATTTTAATAAGAAATACTAAGAATTTTTATTTAAAAGAAAAAACCTTATAGCTTTAAGTATAAAGAACCTTTAATTTAAATAAAATTAAAAACTATTACCTAGGTATTTAGAACCTTTTTAAGTCCTAGAAAAAATTAGTTAATAAGCTTATAGACTTACTTTACTAAACTAACTATTTTAAATATATAATATATTCTATATAAGTTTACTTAAAAAATAAAACTTAAGAGATATTATAAAATAAGCTAAATTACCTATATTAGAACTTAATAATAACCCTAATAAATAGAAAGTTAATAAAGTAAAAGTATATTACTTTTTTAAATAGAAATTATACTATTTAGTAAAATAAAAGAGATAGCCTTCTAAATATAACTAATAGTTAAATACTAAAGCATTATAAAATACACTATAATTAATTAAAGAATACTATTATATATTAAGTAAGAAGGAATATAAATAAATCACTATAAAATTTAGAAAATAAGGTAGATTAAAAAAAGATATAAACTAATAATTAAATATAAGTAAAAAAAATATAGTATATTTAGAAACTACTTAATCTATAAAAATATTATAGAATATATTATAAATAATTTTAGTTAGTTTATTCTTTTCTTTACTATAATAGTTATAAATTTTTAAAATAAAATTTTAGACTATAATATAATAAGTGTATAAAGTAGGGTTATTATTAGTAGGGTAGGGGCATTAGTTCTTATATAGTTTTTTATAAATTACCTTAGACTACTAATTAAATTAGTTATAATTTAGACATTAAAACTAGTATATATTATATATCTTTTTACTATAAGTTATTACATAAAGTAATTTATATATTTTAAGCTAACTATTATATATAGTTTTATAAGCTAAGTAATGCTCTAACTTTACTATATTTTTATTTAAGGAAAAATAATACTTATTTAAATAAGCTTAGATAAAAGACTAGTATATATTATATAGCTTATAGAAAAACTCTTATAATTTAAGCTTATTCTTTTTTTTACCCTTAGTAAATAAACTCTTTAAAACTTAGTTATAAATTATAAGGAAATTATTATAATAAATATTAAATAAAAGAAATATCTAGAAAATAATAATTAGCTTTAAATTAAAGAATAATATTATAAAAATATATACTAGATTATAGTATAATCCTTTCTTAGTATAAATAAAGCATTTACTACTATTAAATATATTCTTATACTTTAAGTAAAAAACCTAAATTATCTTATTTTTAATAGTATTTTTTAAAAACTTAAGAAAAGTCTTAATATAATAAAAATACTTATCTTATTATATTATAATTAATTTTTTTATAAAAATAATATATACTTAATTATAAATATTCTTTTTCTTTTTAAAAGAAATAAAAATACTTATTATTATATATATTTTTACACTAAATATTATAAGGTTTTTAGTACTTAACTTCTTAAAAGTAGTCTTTTTTAGAGACTTTTTAAATAACTTAAAGTTAAATATAGGCCTAAAATATAGTAAAGGTAGACTAAAAAGATATTTATTATTAGCTTTATATTTAGTAATAATTCTATTAAGTGCCTTACTAAAGATTACTAACTTATTATTATTAAAGTCTTTATTACTTTTAGTAAGATTTATATAAAAAGAAGTTAAAGCTATTTTCTTACCTTTTTAATTAAAAGAACTTATCTTTTTTTACTTATATTTATATAAAAATAAAAGTCTTTAAGAAAATAGGGTAAATTTTATTATTATAGGTATAGCCTTTTCTTTTATAAGGGGCATTATAATCTTATACTTAACTAATATTATAGTCTTTATTTTTATAGGTAATATAATAAGCAATGTTTTATTAGATATTATAAAACTAATTTAGTAGTTTTTTATAAAGAATTAACTTAGATCTAGATAATACTAATATTATTATAGAAATATACCTAATTCTTTTAGTTTATAAGGGAAAGTTAAATATAGTAAAGATAAACTATTTATTTATATAACTTTTAAAAGCAAAATAATAATATTAGCTTATTAAGTAAAGCTATTTAAAGATTTTATAACTAGAGTTACCTAGACTTTATTATAAACTTTAAATATACTTATTATAAAGAAATAAATAAATAAGTTAAAAAAAAATAAAAGAAAACTATTAATAAAACCAATTAATAAAATTACTAGTAAAAGTTAATAAGTATAATATAGAAGAAAGTAAATATATATAAACTTAGAAAAGTTATATAAGTAAATATTATATAAATCTAGCCTTTATTTATATAACTAAACCTTACTTTTATAATATTAACTTTAAGCTAAAGTCTAATTAAAGGGGGGATAATTATTATATAATAAAGTATAACTAATTATAACTATTATAGTGGGGATAATTCTAGATTAAGAATCTAGCTAGAATTAGGCTAAATTATAGTAGGTAGAATTAGGACTAATATAGTAAGGTAGTTAGTAACTATTATTAAAGTATTATAGATTATGCTATACTTTATAGCAAATTTACTACTAAATTAATATATAATTTATAATAAAATTATAGGGGAAATTAAGGGGAAATTAAAAAGGAATTCTATCTATAAATATAGCATTTTATCCTAGGAAAAAGAAATAGAAGGGTAAGTCTTAGTTTAGTAATAATACTAGTCCCTTATTTAATTTATATTTAATTCTAACTATAATCTTCTTGCCTAATCGTCACTGTTATTTAAGAGACTATCGTAACATAAATCCTTACTTATACTTTAGAAAAATATTACTATACTTCTTTAGTAATACTAGCTATATTTAGCTAGCTATATACTCTTTTTCTATAGTTAATACTAGCTATAGGGATTTATTAGCCCTAGTATATAGGTATTATAGTAATATATAGGTTTTTCTCCCTATACTAGGGTTTTTTCTATATAGTATAAGTAGTAGAAGTACTAAACATTTAGCTAGCTAGTAGCCTATTTAGTGTAATAATAATAATAATATATTTTTTTATATATTATCCTTTTTCTTTATAGTATTAGCTATAATTATTAGTTAAAAATATAACCTTTTATAAGCTATATTTTCTTATTTTTAATATATTCTTTTATCTTTATTTTTAGCTAGCTTTATATACTTTTTTATACTTCTATATAAGTAAATTTTATATATATTTTATATAGACTAGTTATTTAGCTTTAAAAATAGTACTATATACTATAAACCTTCTTAGGTCTTTTTTATTCGTGTAGTACTCTTATATCTAGCCTTATATTTTAGGTATCTTACTAGAGATCCCTATTATATATATTTTAGGTATTAGGAGCATCCTCCACTAAATAGAGAATACATTATGCACCATTACTAGATGTAATAATTTTATAATAATGACGTTACAAGCTAGTCGCTAACCACCATTTATATTCAGTTTGCCCCCAATGAATGAATTACCACCTCTGGCATTACGCTCAGGAAAATCGCAGACTATATTTCCCTTTGAATAACGGTGAGGACTAAGTGGCTTGAGTCACATCGATAAGTATTTCAACACTAAACGAGCAGTGTGTTCGGCATGGGCGAACGACGTAGGCTCGGCGACGTCGCCTTGGATATCTTAATATTCGCGGGCATGGTGCGTTAATAAATGCTCGATCGAATGAAAGCTGTCTCTTCTCTGGCCTGGTTCGCAATGCATAGGCTGACTCAATGTGACTTGTAGATGACCGCTGGTCTGTATGTAGCCAGAAATTTCTTAGCCCCAATACTAAATAATTTTGCGGATCCGGACAAAGAGAAGCACGACCAAACCCGACAACAAGCGAAAGCCCATCTTGAGCGCATCAATCGTCATCAAATTGGGGAGAATGACACGATTAGCGTCAATGACGAAAGATCTCAATTCAGAAGAATTGATGACTTGGCTTTGAATGAGTATGAAAATTTGGTGGCTTTGGAAATGATTTCGCCTGAAGACATCCATGTTGGGTTCGAAGGTACGCCTTTGCTTCTGTTCGGGCTGTGGATAGCTTACGAGCAGTTCTGATTGTCATTTTGATGCTAGATATTGGGGGGTTGGACGCGATCATCGAGGAGCTTAGGGAATCTGTCATTTATCCACTCACAATGCCTTACTTGTTTTCTCATGCGGCAGCTTTACTCTCTGCCCCTTCCGGCGTGCTTCTGTTTGGGCCGCCCGGTTGTGGGAAAACCATGCTGGCAAAGGCCCTGGCTCATGAGAGTGGTGCGTCCTTCATAAATCTGCACATATCAACAATGACAGAGAAGTGGTACGGCGACTCCAACAAAATAGTCCGCGCCGTTTTCTCTCTGGCCCGCAAAATGCAACCAGCAATTATTTTCATCGACGAAATCGATGCAGTTCTAGGGACGCGCAGAAGTGGAGAGCACGAAGCCAGTGGCATGGTCAAAGCCGAGTAAAACTACACCTGTCCTTATGATAAAGCTCAATAACTCATATCGATAATAGGTTCATGACACTGTGGGATGGTCTCACATCGGCCAACTCTTCAGGCTTACCGGCACAGATCGTTGTTCTGGGAGCAACGAACCGAATTAACGACATTGACGAGGCGATCTTGAGACGCATGCCAAAGAAGCTGCCCGTGCCACTTCCTGCCCTTGAACAGCGACGAAGGATCTTGCAACTTATTTTGCAAGATGCTAAAATTGACGCAGAGCATTTCGATATAGATCGGGTGGCAAAAATCACTGCAGGTTTATCAGGGAGCGATATTAAGGAAGCATGCCGCGATGCTGCTATGGCCCCCGTGCGCGAATACATGCGACAAAGAAGAGCAGGAGGGGGGGAAATTGTCGCTGTAGACACAGCTCAGTACCGAGGTATTCGAACTGACGATTTCTCGGGACAACACGCAGAACACAGTATTTGAAGCCAGGATAGTGTCCTGCCTACTAATTTGGCTTAACTCAGTCAAAGATCGTCCGGTTGCTTGGAATGGTCCTCAGGAAGGATTGCTGATTGTCACCTGAACACCTGAAGCTATGTAGATTCAAAACAAGTACAGCGATGCACGTATTTCAAGGCATTACTATTTGCGCCTGGGGTCCATTGTTTAACCTAACTTATAGTGACTCCTGGTAATTCCGAACATTTTTTTAGAGGTGTAAATACCCTATATTTAACTTTAAAAGGGTATATCTTAATAGTTTATAGCTAGAATTTTATAAAATTTAATATTTAATAAATATCTATAATTATCAAGTTTATATTTTTATATTATAAAATAAATAATTAAATTCTTAAAATATATTCAAATACATAGTATAAATCTTTAAAATTAGTACTGTATATATTTTATTATAACTTTATAAAAATAACATATAAAAATATTATAAAATACAAGTAATATGAAATATTATATAATTAATAATACAAGAGAAGATTTAAACTTTAAACTAATTTATGTTATAATTACTATTAATATGCTAGATAGGCTAGTTTAGCCTAATATCTAGAACTTTTACTACTTAAGCTATATAGAAAAAACCTAAGTATAGAGAGAAAAACCTATATACTACTATAATATTTATATACTAGGGCTAATAAGGCTCTATAGCTAGTATTAATTATTAAAAAAGGGTAAACAATTAGCTAAACTTAGGTAATATTACTAAAGAAAGTATACAAGGTTTTTTTAAAGTATAAATAAGTTTTTTAGGTTTAAATAAGCTTATTAACTACTATATTATTATTATAAAGGCTCTATAGGTCTAACTATAGGCTAGCTATAGAATCTAGTAATAGTTCTTATTATAGTAGCTATATAAACTAGTAATAGCTACTTAATAGTTATATAGGGAGGGAAGGGTATTACAAAAAGGTCTTTTTTTCTTTATAAAGACCTCTTTCTTTTCTTTTTTTAATAACCTTTTTATAAATATAAGTAAGCTTTAATTCTCTCTTTACTATACTATTATGTTAGCTTTAGTCTAATACTATATAAGAAAATATATATTAAAATTATAATACTATATAAAGCACTATAAAAATCCCTTATTAAATGAAAAAAGAAGTAAGTATTACCCTTATACTAGCTTAGTATTACTATTAATTTACTTATAGCTTAGCCCTATCTATACCTAGCTATATACCCTTTATTTTATATATACTAAAGATATATATAAAGTGTATTATAATATTTAAAGTAAGTGTTACAATAGTCTCTTAGATAATAGTGATAATTAGGTAAGAAAATTATAGTTAGAATTAAATATAAATTAAATAAGGGACTAGTATTATTACTAGACTAAGACTTACCCTTCTATTTCTTTTCCCTAGAATAGAATGCCTTATTTATAAATAGAATTCCTTTTTAATTTCCCCTATAATTCTATTATAAATTATATATTAATTTAGTAGTAAATTTACTATAAAGTATAGTATAATCTATAATGCTTTCATAATAGTTACTAACTGCCTTACTACATTAGTTCTAATTTTACTTACTATAGTCTAGCCTAATTCTAGATAGATTCTTAAATTAGAATTATCCTTACTATTTTAGTTATAATTAGTTATACTTTATTATATAATAATTATCCTCTCTCTAATTAGACTTTAGCTTAAACTTAAGGTTATATAAGTAGGGTCTAGTTATATAAACAAAGGCTAGATTTATATAATATTTACTCTTAAATCTATAAAGTAAATTTACCTTAAGCTTATATTATAATTATAGCTATAGATTTACTAATTTAGCTATCTTATAAGACTACCTAACTCTTCTAAGTTTATATATCTTTGCTTTCTTTTACATTACACTTATTAACTTTTACTAGTAATTTTAAAACTAATTATTTTTTTATTATTAGTTTCTTTTTTTCTTTTTTTTTAATTATTTATTTACTTCTTTATAATAAGTATATTTAAAATTCGCAATAAAGTCTAGGTAACTTTAATTATAAAGTCTTTAAATAATTTTATTTAATAAGCCAATATTATTATTTTGCTTTTAAAGGTTATATAAATAGATAGATTATCTTTATTATATTTAACTTTCCCTTATAGACTAAAGGAATTAGGTGCGTTTTAATTATAATATTAGTGTTATCTAAATCTAGGTTAATTTTTTATAGAAAACTACTAAATTAGTTTTATAATGTCTAATAAAATATTACTTATTATATCACCTATAAAAACAAAGACTATATTAGAAATTAGGGATTATAAACAGCGGTCTGCTTCTAAGAGTAGTGGGCTTAAAAGCAGCAAGTCCACTATTATTCCTATACGCCCTATGCTTAGCTTTACTAAGATATATATATAGTAGCTATAGTTACTTACTAGCTATAAATCTAAATAGAAGCTTTTATATAACTTATAGTATAGAAAATATAAATAGACTTATAGCTATGTAAATAAGGTATTAATATATATATTATTTAGTTTCTGTTTTAAAATACTATATACTACCTAAAAATTAAAAATAATCTAAATTAACTATTTAAAAGCCCTAATTTTAGTAATTAAGAATCTAGTTATAAAACTTTTTATAAATCCCTAGTTATTCTATAAAGTAGCCTTAAAGCTAGTTATAAAGTACTTAAGTTAGCTAATATAAGTAGACTTTTATTTTTATATTTACTTTTTAATTCTATAGTATATAACTCTTTAAGTTATGCCTAAAAATATAGTTAGAATCTAATTTAAAGAAAGTTATTATATATAGCTATTAGGCTAGGCTAGTAGCTATTATATATACTAAAATAAGAGTTATTTAATTAAATAGTCCTAGAAAAGTAAGTCCTTATAGCTATTAAATTTACTAATTAATTATAGACTAAAAAGTTAGTAGTGTATATATAGATATATAGTATAGCCAAGTTACCTTAGGCTAACTTCACCTATAAGGCCCTGTACTAAGGGCCTATAATAGGGCACTAATAATGTGAGGAGCCTCACAATGCATATGCATTACAGCCTTGCACGTATATAACTATTAGGCAACGACCTTATATATAACCTACTATAATAGCTATATATATAACTTACTTACACTTTACTATAAACTATATAGGGCATAGCTATTACTATATATAACTTAGAGAAGGTAAGCTTTAGTTAATATACTATATATTTATTACCTTTACCTAGCTACCTTAGTTCTAATAATTTTAAAGCTTTTTTATAGCTACTTAAAGGTAATATAGCACTAATTACTTAAAGAATAGCTATAGTATTATAGAATAAAAATACTAACTCCTTTATAATAAAGATACTTACTACCCTTATACTAAATACTTATAATTTATTTAAAGAAGTATAGGCTATTAAAAAGTAAATTACTTAGCTATAAAAGCTTTAATAGCTTTAAGCTTAGAAAAAGAACTTTTTTTATATTCTAAGTAGTAATAATTCTAGGGTATTTAAGAGGAAAGCTAGGTAAACCTTAAATACTTTATTTAATAGTAGTAAAAGTAAGATAAAGGTTAAAAATATTACCCTATTAATATACCCTATAAACCCTTAAAAGTATAAGATATAAATTAATAACCTAATCTATATCTTTAATAAGGTATAGTATAAATACTACTAAAACTATTAAAAGATCCTATTTACTCTTAACTATATATACTAAGTCTATTAAGTAAAATAAAACTATTTTCTTAATAAATAATAGGAGGATTACTAATAAAAACTTAAAAATAACTAGGTAGCTTTCTAAGACTAAACCTTAACCTTACTTAAAGACTTAGCTAATTAAGAGGCCTTAATTACTATAATAATAAAAAACGCTAAGTAGTGTAAAGACTAAAGCCCTATTAACTTTAGTATTTACCTTAACTTACTAGAGAAATATCTTAAAAAAGCTAATAAAAAGAGCTAGGCTTTTTTATTTTTTACTAAGCTTTAGCTTAACTTATAGAACTATATTAACCTATATATATTTATTATAAGGAAGATATAAGAAAAAATTATATAGTTAGCTTAGTGCTTCTAGAATATAATACTAGGGAGATATAAGTAAAAAGCATTTACTTTCTATAAAAGTAATACTAAAACCCTCTATACTAACTATAATTAATTACTAAAAAACACTTTATAGAATAATATAATATTAGTAGTATAACCTCTTATCTTTATACCTAATAATAACTCTATAGGCTAGCTAAGGAAATACTATAACTATAGTAAAATAGAATATATTTGCTTTAACTATAATTAACCCTAGAAACCCTACCTTAATAGCTAGGGAAATAACCCTTAGTAGAAGTAGTAGCCCTTACCTTTACTAATTATATATAAGTTTAAATTAGGTAATATTTCTATACTTCTATTATTACTTATAGCTAAACTAATACTAAAATATTATTAAATCTTAATACTTATGCTAAAGTAAATATTATAAGTATTAAATATACTTAGTAATAAGGCTTTAATAGAGTTAATATAAGTAGTATTAAACTTAAGGTAATTAGTAACCTAACTATCCTATAATATAGTATATATTATATACCTATTAGTATTACTAACTCTAGGTAATAGAAGAGAAGACTATTATTAACCTATATTACTATTAATAGGGATCTAAGAATAGAGGGAAGCCCTATATTAATTAGTATATATATACTAATAAAAGAATAAGTATACTTTAATCTTTTCTACTAATATTAGTAGTTTAAAGTATAAAAGACTAGCCTTTTACTAGCTAGTCCCTACTACTTTAAGAAGAAAAACTAATATATTATAGTTATTTTTACTATTTATAGTATATAGAAAGATAAGCTTATTACCCTAGGAAATAAAAAATAGGTAGAAGCCTATACCCTTACTAGTTACCTCTCTATAGAACTATAGGACTTCCTTAATATATTTAAATCTAAAAAAGTAGGTATATTACTAAAGTAAAAAGATACTAATTATATTATTAACCTAGTGCTAGGTACTACCCCTTCTTATAGCTTTATTTACTCTTTATTATAGAATAAGCTATAGATATTATATAAATACCTTAAGAAAAACCTTATAAATAGCTATATAAAACCCTTTAAAAGTTTAGTAAGTGCATCTATTATATTTATTCTAAAGAAAGATAGCACCTTATAACTATATATAAACTATAAAGGTATTAATAAAATAATACTAAAGAATTACTATACTTTACCCCTTATCTTAGAGATCCTTAATAAATATTAAGGTACTATATTCTTTATAAAGATTAATATTAAGAATGCCTATTACTATATTTAAATTAAAGAGAGTAATAAGTAAAAGATAGCATTTTACTTATAATATAGCTACTTTAAATATTTAGTTATACTATTTAGTTTTATTAATATACCTATTATATTTTAAAGCTATATTTACTAGGTATTATATAGCCTCTTAAATATAATTTATATAGTGTATTTAAATAATATCCTTATATTCTTAAAGACTAGAAAAGAGTATACTATATATATTAAGTAGGTCCTTAAGTATATATAAAGTATAGAGCTTTATACTAAGCTATTAAAGTGCTTCTTTTACTAAAAGTTTATTAAATTCCTTAGGTTTATTCTATTTATTAATAGTATTATAATAGATAAGAAATAGGTAGAATCTATTAGAAATTAAAAAAAGCTAGTATATTTTTAAGATATATAAGTATTTCTTAGGTTTTATAATTTCTATAAGTAGTTTATATACTAATACTCTACCCTTACTATTTCTCTTAATATACTTATAAAAGGTAGCTAAAAAGGTATTTAGAAAGGCTAGTTTTACTTTAGTAATAATAAGAAATAGGTATTTTATTAACTTAAAGCTGCCTTTTAAAAGGCACCTCTTTTATAATACTATAGTCTAGGGTTCTCTATATATATTAAGACTAATGCCTTTATCTTTATAATAGCTAGCATTATCTTATAACTTAATAATAATAGCTACTATTACTTAATTACCTTTTAGTCTTAAAAGTTTACTAATATAAAATATAATTATAATATAGTAAATTAAGAACTATTTACTATTATTAAGTTATTTAAATACTAGTAATATTATATTAAAAGTATAATTATATTAGTTAAGGTGCTCTTAAACTACTATAACTTATAGATATTTATAAGCTAAGTAAGACTTAATAGAAAATAAGTAAAATAGTATATATTTCTTAGTTTATTTAATTTTATTATTAAGTATTAAGTAAGTAAGAGTAACTCTACTAATATACTATTAAAATAGCTAGATTATAAGGGTAAAGTATTAATAAATATTAAGTTATTACTAGACTTAAAAATAAAAATAGTGCTTAATAAAGTAACTAAACTAATATAAAAGTATACTAAAAAGCATAGTAAATAGCCTTTAAAAGTTAAAATAACTCTAGTTAATAGGTTAAAACCTATTATAAAAGGCTTAATTTCTCTTAATACTAGATAAGTAACTAGAATATTAGTAGAAGAGGGAATAAAACTAAGTAAATTTATAGCTAAAATAGCTTATATTTAAACTATAGAAAGGTATATTATTTAAAGAACCTTTAAGGCACTAAACCCCTATAACTCTAGTATATAAAACCCCCTCTTTAAATTACTTAAGAAAGTATAAAAGTAGGACCTAACTTTTACTTATACTATAGAATTAATAAATAAGGGAGGAAAGGCTAAAATATAGTAATATAATATAGAAGGTCTTTTATTATATAAAGAATAGGTAGTTATTTCTTTAGAGCTTATTTTATAATAAGAGCTTCTCTAGCTATACTATAATAACTTAATTACTAGTTATTTTAGAATATATAGAACACTTAAATTACTATAATATAATTTCTACTAGCTAGGTATAAAGTAAGTAGTAGTAAATTATATTATAAGTTATAGTATATATTAATAGGTAGTTACTAAGAGGTATAAGCTATATAGTTATTTAAAATTACTACTAATTCTATAGTAACTAATAGTTAAATTATTAATAGACTTTATTATAAGGCTACTAAAAGTCCTTAAAGGAGATTATATAGTTAATGCTATTTTTATAATTATAAACTACTTTACTAAGTACTCCCTATTCCTTTTAGTTATAACTACTATTAATATAGCTAAGCTAGCTAAACTATTTTATAAAGAAGTTAAGCTAAAGTATAGCGCACTAAAGGGTATTATATTAGACTAAGGTTCTATATTTATAAGTATATTCTAGGGTAACCTTTACTACCTTTTAAAAATAAAAAGAAAACTATTTATAGTATTTTACCTATAAACTAATAGTTAAATAAAAAGAATAAACTAGGTTTTAAAGCATTATTTTTAATGCTTTATTAGGGATAACTAACTAACTTAACTAAAGCTATTATTAGTAGTATAGTTTATATATAATAATATAGTAAATAGAATAATAGGCTAGTTACCTAACTATATACTCTTTAGGTTCTACCTAGAGTTTTACCTAGAAATTAGAGGTAAACTGCTTAAAGGGAATATACTAAAAGTTAATATAAAAGTAAAAAGACTCTAAGAGATATAAGATAAGATAATACTTATATAGTAAAAAGCAGTAGAATTATAAGTAAAATACTATAATAAACACTACTAGCTAATATCCTTTAATAAGGGAGATAGAGTTATACTTTTAGTAAAGAATATATAAATAAAAAATATAAAAAAAAAGCTAAACCCCTAGTTTATAGGACTATTCTATATATTAAATACTATAGGTAAGTAAGCCTATTATTTAGAACTTCTAAATAAATATATATAACTATATAATATTTTCTATATCTCCCTACTAAAGCTATAGAAATAATAGGTAAAAAGTAGTAAATAAATAGTATTACTAAACCTAGAAAACTAGGATAAAAAGTATAAGCTAAATAATATTTAAAATAAAAAGGAGATATAAGAAGGCACTTACTACCTAGTAAAATAAAAGGGATAGCTAAGTAAATATAATTAGTAAGTAGCTAAGAAAAATATATATATACTAAGGCTTATTATAGTATATAAGAAAAAGGTAGTAAAGAAAAGTTATAGATTATAATAAGCTAGTAATATATAGGCATTATATTACTTAAAAATATTATATTCTATATTAAAAGGAAAAAGAGATATAATAAAACGCTGCCTCTATATAAAATAATACTTATATAAATACTACTAAGAAATAAGCTAAATAACTATTTATAGCTTAGGTAGAGCTATAGAGAAGGTACTAATAGTAAACTTTAGCATTTAGAACTATAGAGGTATATTAAAAGCTTAGATTCTACTATTAGTATTCTTCTATAGTGCCTTAGTAATAATAGTGTAAACTTAGTGTATAGTTACTGCTTAGATAATATATCTAGGATCCCCTAACTATATACCTAGCTACTACTACCTAAATTACTTTACTATTAATATATTATAATTTAGCTATTAAAGTATTAGTAAATATAGAATAAATATATAGTATATAGATATAGAGTCTAAATATATAATACTAAGAGAGATTAGTAGAAAAAGAGTAATATATAGCTATTGCCTTATAATAATATACTTATTATATACTACCTATATATTCTAAGCCTAAAAGTTAGCAAAATTAAGGTAATATATAGGTAAAAATACCTATAATAAATAATTTAGCTAAGCTTATTAGGGTAAAGGCTACCTAGTAAGCTTAGTTAGCATAGTTAAAGCTATATAGTAATATAAGCAATAAGTATATAATCTTATAATATATATTATTATAAAAAATATAGACTAGTATCTTAGCGCTAGCCTCGCTAGCTACTATACTAGTAAAGGCTTAGACTAGCGTCTTTAGCTAGTTATATACCTTAAGGGCAGTAGTTTAGTTACTTATTATTATAGGTAGAGGCTATAAACTATTAGCAAATAACCTATAATATTATAGATATTATATATACTAGCTTATAGGAATCTAAGCGTATAGTACACTATTTACACTATTTTATAGTATAAACTTTACTACTTATAAATAGGTTAATAAGAAACTTATAGGCTAACTACACTAGTTTAATATTAAATAGTAAATATTTCTTAAAGTTATTATATATAATATATATATAGTAAAGGTAATAGTATAAATAAAGCTTAATATTTATAGATATAATAGCATTCTAATAGAGAAAATAGGGGGATATATAGTAATAATAATAATAATATTAATAATAGTAATAATAGTAATAGTAATAATAAAAAGGAAGGAAAATATAATAAAAGGCTAGGGAAGAGGTACAGTCTTTATAGTTAGGCTATATATATAGCATTATTATTATTTTAACTCTTACTAATATAGTAAAACTAGCTAATAGCTATTAATTAACTAATAAGTATATTATTACTAGGGATAGTAACTATAAAAGGGGGGGCAATTATAAGGAGCCTTATAATATATATATATTACAGCCTTATATATATATAACTATTAGGTAATAACCTTATATATAACCTACTATAATAGCTATATATATAACTTACTTATGCTTTACTATAAACTATATAGGGCATAGCTATTACTATATATAACTTAGAGGAGGCAAGCTTTAGTTAATATACTATATGCCTATTACCTTTGCCTAGCTACCCTAGTCCTAACAAATAACTAGGGAAGACCCCTAAAATGCTGTTATTTTTAATACTAATTATAACTATAATAATAGGGATAAATCTAAACTAAGAATCTAGCTAGAATTAGGCTAGACTATAGTAAGATAGAATTATAACTAATATAGAAAGGTAGTTAAAACTATTATTTATATATTATAGCTTATGCCTAGCTTTATAGCTAATTTACTACTAAATTAATATTATAATTTAGAATAGACTTATAGAGAAATCTAAGGGAAATCTATTTATAATAATGTATTTTATTCTAGGGAAAAGAAGTAGAAGTTAAGTCCTAGTCTAGTAATAATACTAGTCCCTTAGTTTTTATATTTAATTCTAACTTTAGTCTTCTTACATAATCTTCACTGTAATCTAAGAGACTATTGTAACAGAAAAAGTCTAGGTAATTTCAAAATTACTAGTGCCAATATAAGTATAAGTTATTTAAACTTTTCCTATCTTAATAAATATATTTATTAAAAATAAAACATAGTAAAAGAATTAAAAGTTTTTATTTACTTAGTAATTATTTCTTAAAAAGTAGTATCTTTTCTTTTAGTTTTTTATTATATAAAAGTATTACTAACTATAAAGAGCTAGTATACTAAATACTAGAATTTTCCTTATATTTTTAGTTTATAGGTTATTAAAGTATAATTAAATAAAAACTTTATATATATACCTTCTAGGGATTTAAAATTTATATGTATTAATATATAGACTAGAATTTTCCTTATTTCTTCTATATATTTTTAGTTTGTAGGTTATTAGAGTGTAATCGGATAAATATATGTGTACCTTTAAGGGATTTGAAATTTGTATGTATCAATTGTAGAGAGGCCTAGAACCAGGTCGCCGCTATAGTAATGCGGTAGGCTCCCTATTTTGTGGTCTCTTTAGTGGAGTACCAGGGAGGTCTACGTGTATACTAACTCATAAGTATTTGCGCGCACGACGTTAGTCATGTTTCGTGGATCACAGTCCAGGGATCAAATTCGAACCCAACACATCAGTGTCGCGATACGATATAGCCCCTAGCGAAGATTGCGAGCACTTATATCTTTTAGGATCAATTCGCGCGCAGGACAAGCCTTTCTATACATCGCGCCAGAGTTGATTTTATTCACGATGGGTGCCCTTTTGTCCCTCCCCTTGCTCGTAGTTCCAAGCATGGGAACTGTACGGTGACACGATTTTCGAACCGTTATTTACAGATCAACATTTGACAAATCAAGTTGATAGGTGCTCTCATTTGCGGCAAGCTGCTGTGGTGCTGCGACATGTTCCATGGTGTGCAGTGCCTGCGGCAGGTGCGGCAACAGGTACGTCTATGATGTTATTCCGAATTCACGCGTTCTCTTTCCACTACTGGCTTCTGCTACTGGGAAAAGGCGTGATGTCATATACCATAAATCACCTGCTGACGATTTTTCTGAAGCGTCGCCACACGTATCGCATACGCTCTTCTTCTCCTTGTGAATTCAATCCTGGCGTGGATCATGCTCACTCCTTGGGCGATCGAAAAACTCCAACATTTGGCACTGGATTATGTCAAGATCAACTGCCCAAACGGTCAATGCTATGGATGGCTTGCCGTACATCGAATCAATTTCGCACTCGGCCTATTCCATATCGTCCATGCCTGTCTGTTGTTCGGTGTCGCATCGTCAAAGCATCCTCGTGCTGCGATACAAAATGGATACTGGGGGCCTAAAGTTGTTGTTTGGGCTGCTCTAATAGTGGTCGCCTTTCTTATACCCAATGAATTTTTCATATTCTGGGGCAACTACGTATCTTTGTTGTGCGCTATGTTGTTCTTGATTCTTGGTTTAGTCCTTCTAGTTGATTTGGCCCATACTTGGGCCGAGTACTGCTTGGCGCAGATCGAGGAGACAGATTCAAGATTCTGGCGTACCGTGCTCATCGGAAGCACACTGGCTATGTATACTGGGTCTATTTCGATGACGGTGGTGCAGTATATTTTCTTCGCCAACAACGAGTGCCACATGAACCAGGCGGTCATCACGATAAATATGCTGTTCTGGGTCGCGGTGTCTGTCATATCAATCAATCCAAACGTACAGGAGTTCAATCCAAAGGCGGGTTTGGCACAGGCAGCCATGGTTGCGGTTTATTGCACTTACCTCACCATGTCGGCCGTGTCCATGGAACCCGACGACAAACATTGCAACCCCTTGATTCGAGCTCAGGGGACTAGAACAACATCAGTCGTTATCGGGGCAATTGTCACTATGCTGACAGTTGCATACACGACTACTCGTGCAGCCACACAAAGTCTTGGGCTTGGGAATCTTCCGAATAGCATACGATTACCCGAAAACGACGTGCATGACTTGGTTTCTCAACAACCTAGTGCTCGAAGGGAGATGAGAGCTGAAGCCCTGAGACGAGCCGTAGAGGAGGGCAGCCTGCCGGCCGATGCTCTGCTTTCCGACGACGAGAGTGACATGGATGGCACTTCGCCCGACGATGACGAACGGTCTCGCACTCAGTACAGCTATTCGATGTTCCACATCATTTTCTTCCTTGCTACTGCATGGGTTTCAACCTTGCTGACAATGCAATACGAGGAGAGCACGAAGAATGGCGATTTTGCCACAGTAGGCCGCACATATGCAGCCAGCTGGATCAAGATTGTCAGTGCCTGGGTCTGCTATAGTCTTTATCTTTGGAGCTTGATCGCTCCCGTTGTTCTTCCTGAGCGTTTTGATTTTTCATAATCTATTTTCTCCGCTACATAACGAGGACAGTAATTGAAATTATATAGTAAATAGTCAGGCATGTTGCAAGTTTCTCTTTCGCTTTTGACACAAGCCGATCTCGGGAACCGGTCTTATCTGATATTAATGAAGGTGATGAACACAACGACTTTGTGACTCAGCCTCTTGTCTGCAATTCATGGCCGGATATTGGTGATTGTCATCAGGCTTTGCGTCATTATCAGTGCGAAATGCAGGAAAAGCGTGAATTCCCCCTTCACTTTTATGTAGATCCGGAATTACACAGACAAGCACCATTCAGCGTGACAATAATTTTGCGTGACTTGATTGGTTTTGAATCGATAAATGTAAAATAAGAATGTATCATCCTCTCGACTAAAATACTCTACTTGGCAGATACATTACTGATCGAAGTTCCTCAAAATAGGATTGATGTCCTTTTTCTCGGAGATAATGACCGTCGCAACATGTCGGGTTCTTTCGAATACCCCTTGGGAGCAGCGGCAGCCTCGGCGGTGATCCTATTAGTTGTCACCGGTTTCCCTGCACCTGGCATGACGATGAACATTGACTGGCAAACGGCTCTAGTTATTGGGCCGCTCTACAGAGTATGAAAGCCACGACAAATCCCTGACGTGCCAACGAAATAGTGATGATACCTCGAATGGAACTCAAACGCCGCCCTATTTGTTTGTACCACGGCACGGGGGCAACAATTTCGCATCTAAGCACGCCCCTCCCAGTCTGGTTGTTGGGACTTTAGTTTCGGTCTCCTGTCAGGTATTCACCTGATTTTTTTGCGTCAAATCCATGCCCAAAGGCTTTTAACGTACTACTCCGTGCTTAAAAATAACTAATCCATTGGTGCATGTCAACACCGGACAGCTACATTCGGTCTTCAGTATAGCATGTTCCGAGTTTTGCAAATAGATTGTGGCTTCTACAAAGAAAACATTCTAGTCCGCGGTGAGTAGCTGTTTGCCTATCTTCTCAGCGGCACCTGTGGCATGAAATCCATCCAATGTCACAGCAACCGCACCAGCTTGAACAAGCTGGAGCATTACTAAGTTAGCGAGACATTTCAACGTGGCTGATGGGAAAAATTTCTTACAGCGCGGGATAAGTCTTCGATCAGATCATTCACGTCTTCGATACCGACACAGAGACGAATGATATCTTCAGGCATTTGCCTCTCGCTCCGAGTCTTGGCATCGATGCTGGCATGGCTCATTTGGCAAGGCATACTGATGAGACTGTTCACACATCCGAAGCTGACGCTAATAGCCCACAACCTTGCAGCTTCCACAATTCGCTGTGAGACAGCTGTGTCACCCGTTTCAAATGACAAGACTGCGCCTGCTCCGCGGGCCAAGGACCAGTGTAAGTCATATTGCGGGTGTGATTTGAGGCCAGGATAGCGAACGCGAAAGCCATGGGACTCGAGGAATTCCGCGATTGATTGTGCACTAGCCTGTTGTTTTTCCATGCGAATAGCCAGCGTCTTGACACCGCGCATGAGTAAGAATGAGTCATTCGGAGATAGCCCGCAACCAGTCGAATTGATCGTAAAAAAAAGCCTGTCCGCAATGGCAGCCTCATTACAGGCAATCACGCCAGCCATGATATCATGGTGACCAGACAGATATTTTGTTCCCGACTCGTAAACGATATCGGCACCTAAGTCTAGTGGATTGCACAGCATTGGAGAGAGCATAGTGTTGTCAACAACAACTAAGGCTTTTGGATTAGCCTCATGAGCCATGCGGGCGATGGAGGCCAGATCCACGACTTTAATCAAAGGATTTGTCGGGGTCTCCAGAAGGACCATGGCCGTCTTGTCGGACACTCGTGTTTTAACAGCCTCAACCTTGGTAGTATCCGCATGATGGACCACAATACCCTGGTTGGTCGCCATGTAGGTGAGCAGCCGATGCGTTCCGCCATAAAGATCGTCTCCAGTGATGACTTCATCGCCAGGCCGAAGCAGGCGAGTGACCACATCCAAGGCACCCATGCCTGAGCTGACAGCAAGTGCGCGGTTTGCGTTCATGATTTTCGCCAAATGTCTTTCAAGATACGTTCGAGTAGGGTTGCCGGATCTAGTGTAATCGTATTCCTGCTGGCCACCAGAAGCCGAGGTTTGTTTGAACGTGGCAGACTGGTAGATAGGTATACTGGAAGCTCCATACTGATCTTTACCTTCCGTAAAAACCAACTCAGTCGCTAACGCATATCGCCGCGGGCCATTATGGGGGCTTGATGATGCGGGCGAAGGTGGTAGGTCGTGGCCGTCGAGATCGGTGCCCTTCGAAGGTACTAGTCCGTCCTTCGCAACGTGGTTTCCACGGGTTGTGGATGAAGTCATTGTTATGCAAATGACCGTAAGCGGGATGAAATACTCTTCGAATGGACGACGAATGGTTACAGTGTCTTGAAAAGATTGGGAAAAGTCCCTTTGTCGTGGGCAACAAATGATTCTAAAGCCGGCGTCCGTGGTAGTGGGGGGATGTTTAAAATCTTGTCATTACATTGTATCCGTGCTTTGAACGCATGATACATTGTATCCGTCCTTTGATTGCGCGATGCACTGTATTGTGTTATATAGAAACATTAATCACGTCATGTGACCCTGTATTGAACTGGATCATTTACATTGAAATTATATCCTTACAATACATTCTATTAAATATAGCTACAAACCATATTTCTAAGCTTATAAGCATAAGATTCTAATATAGTTAGTTATTAGTGTAAGAAATGTTATAATTATATTATACTAAGTATTATATGCTAGAAGTTACACATAAGAGTTTAGCACTTATATACTAGATATAGTGCTTTATAAAGTTATAAAGATAAATAATACTTAAAGTATACTTAAATAGTTAAGTATATATACGTAAGAAATGAATTCTATTTAGTATATAAAGAAAACCTCTATTATTAGGACTAGGGTAGCTAGGTAAAGGTAATAGGTATATAGTATATTAACTAAAGCTTACTTTTTTTAAGTTATATATAGTACTAGCTATACTTTATATAGTTTATAGTAAAGTATAAGTAAGATATATATATAGCTATTATAGTAAATTATATATAAGGCTATTGCTAAATAGTTATATATATAAGGCTATTATATATATATATATATTATAAAGCTTTTTATAATTACCTCCCTTTTTTATAGCTATTATTTCTAGTAGTAATATACTTATTAATTAATTAATGTCTATATTAGGACTAGGGTAGCTAGGTAAAGGTAATAGGCATATAGTATATTAACTAAAGCTTACTTTCTTAAAGTTATATATAGTAATAGCTATGCCCTATATAGTTTATAGTAAAGTATAAGTAAGTTATATATATAGCTATTATAGTAGGTTATATATAAGGTTACTACCTAATAGTTATATATATATAAGGCTATAATATATATATATTATAAGGCTCCTAATAATTACCCCCCCTTTTATAGTTACTATTCTTAATAATAATATACTTACTAGTTAATTAAT
The DNA here is from genome assembly GCA_018360255.1 of Claviceps maximensis. Lineage (NCBI taxonomy): Eukaryota > Fungi > Ascomycota > Sordariomycetes > Hypocreales > Clavicipitaceae > Claviceps > Claviceps maximensis. The sequence continues at coordinate 24,104 of SRPZ01000301.1, forward strand.
AGCTATTAGCTAGTTTTATTATATTAGTAAGAATTAAAATAATAATAATATTATATTCCCCGTGGCGCATTGGTCATGCACTGTGGTGACCCTTTTAGGGGTAGTAGGTTTAATTTCTATATAAGGCATAGTTTTTTTTAGTATATTATATAAAGTATATTAAGAAAAACTAGACTTTAATTAGCTAAAAAAGGTAAAGAGCTAACTCTTTCTAGCTAATTAGTGCTTAATAAGTAGGGAAAAGTAAGTCTAGTTCCCTTACTTTTCCTTACTTACTAAATAATATAAATTAGCTACTTTTATACTATAAATAAGCAGAACCACCCCCTAGCTCTTAGGTTATAGAGCTAGTTTGCAGCTATAATTACTAGAAAAAACAAATAGAATAAAAGTGGGGAATGGGAGGGTTGTTATTAGAATGTGAGGTATAGGGTAATTAAAGAAAACCGGATTTCATAAGAAGGAAAGCGGGGCTTAAAGTAGTTAAAAATAAATAAATGTATTTAGTAAGGTTTTTTATTCTATTAGGTAACTAACTAATTAGCTAGCTAGCTAGCTAATTAGTAACCTAATAAGGTTTTTCTTAACTAAATAAAATTTAGGAGTAGAGGTTCTAGATACAGCTAAGCATAAATTGCTTAGACGGCTAGTGTAATAAATAAATAAATGATATTATATATATAGCCTAACTATAAAAATTATACCTCTTTTCTAGCTTTCTATTATATTTTCCTTTCTTTTTATTATTATTATTACTATTACTACTATTACTATTATTAGTATTACTATTATTATTACTATATATCCCTTTATTTTCTCTATTAAAATACTATAATATTTATAAATATTAAGCTTTATTTATACTATTACTTATACTATATATATACTATATATAATAACTTTAAAAAATACTTACTATTTAATATTAAATTAGTATAGTTAGCCTATAAATTCCTTATTAATTTATTTATAAATAGTAAAGTTTATACTATAAAATAGTGTAAATAATATACTATATACTTAGATTTCTATAAACTAGTATATATTAAAATAGCTATCTTAGTAAAATACTTCTCTTTATTATTTTAGGCCTAAACTAATAATATTCTAAATAATATCTCTTATTAGCTTAATACTATAGTATTTCTATTAAAAGATTATTTTAATATTAATAAAATTTAAAGTATTATTAAAGGCTTCTTTAGCTAAAAGGTACTAAGCTTTAATAAACTTTTTACTAAATTCCTTAAAGTTAATAATAAACCCTTAGCTTATACCTTTACTTACTTTTTTAATATATATTATTATATTAGTTATTATTTAGGCTTATTTTAATAAGCTAAGGTAATTATTCTTTATAAACTAAGTAAAACTCTAAAAAAATAGTAATATATTAAAGTATAATAGCTTATTTCTTTTCTTAATATAATTAAAAAAGTACGTAAAGTAATAATAATAATATAGCTTATTAGTATAGCTAAAGAGGGAAATATACTACTAAAAATATAAATAAGTAATTAAATAAATTATTTTACTAAGGTTATACTTAGTATAATTATAAAGGCTATATATATAGTATAATACTATAATAGTATTATTTTATTACTTTAGCTAAATATATTAGCTACTTTTAATATAGTTTATTATTAGTAACTTACTTATATTATACTTTAAGCTAATATACTTATTGAAATAATAATATAAATCTATACCTTTACTATTAATTATATAGTATACCTTTTTTTTAATAATTAAATAATAAAGGCCTTACTTATTATTATAAGGGTTTTATAAAGATTATTTATATTCTTTATTCTCTTTCTTTTCTATATTATATTATTATATAAAAAGCTTATTATAGTATAATTTATATTTATTTTTAAATTCTTTAATAATACTAATATACTTATATATAGCTATATAATAAAGAAAATATAATAGTAACTGAAAGTAATATAAAGTATTTACTAAAAATAGTTTTAAAAGTTAAGTTTTAAATTTTACTCTTAAAAAAGTAAGCTTATATACTTTATAAAATAGTATATAGCTATTATAACCTTAGTTTAACTTAGTATTACTATAATATAATTAATTTAGTTTATATACTTTTTTAAGATTAAAGTATATTATAAGCTATATTAATAAATATACTAAAAGTAAATTAAGTTAAAGCTAAAGTAATAATACCTTACCCTTATAATATTAGTAATATTAATATAAAATTACTTTTTTTAAAACTTTAGGATTTTTTATATATAGATTATTTAAACTATTATTATATATAGTATAGAATTATACTATATCCTTAAAGCCTTTAAAGGGTAAGTATATAGTATTATTAAAGTATTTATTATAAAATAATTAAAAAGTCTTTATATTATTATTAGTATCTTTAAAGTTATACTATAAACTTTATTTAAAACTAAAATAATTATTATTTCTATTAATTTATACCTTAATTTTTATTTACTTATCTTTTATAAAAAAATTAAGTTAAATAAAATAGTAAAAAAATTTATAATATTTATATAATAATAGTAGCTTACCTTTACTAATACTTATATAGCTATTATAAGTACCTATTTTAATATAATAACTACTTTAACTATATATTATTTTTAAACTAAACCTTTAAACCCTTAAATAAATAATTACCTATATAAGCTCTAGCTTTAAAATAGAAAAATAAATAATATAAAAATAAAACTAAAGTATATATATATTAAAGTTATATAGTAGCTAAGTATAAGCTAAATTTTACTACTATAGCTAAGATTATTAAACTTTATATAAGCTTAAATAAGTATAAATTCTTTATTTTTCCTTAGTTATATACTAAGAATATTAGCTTAAATTTCTATTTTTATTATTATAATATCCCTAAAGTAAACTAACTATAGTACTAATACTAAGCTAATAATAAAAACTATTACTATATTATTTTTAAATATAAAAAGTATAATTATTTTTATTTTATTATAATAGGCTTATTTTTACTTTAAAACTACTATAATATTTATATAGTACTTAATTCTAAATAAACTATAGTAACTCTTATAAAGTAGTTCTTTAAAACTAGCTACTTTTAATAGTTTTTACTAGCTTATATATTAGAAACTAAATAAGTAAAGAATATTATAGAAATAATTATATAAAATATAAAAATAGTAGTTATATTAGTATTAGTATAGAGTTATAATAGTTATATAAATAATAAATAAGTACTAAAAGTAATTAATTTATTATAATAAAAGTAAAACTATAAACTTATAGCTTTATATTATAACTATAATAATACTATTATTACTTTATTATTTACTTTACTTTCTTTAACTTAGCCTTTATTTTATTATTAATATTATTATTATTAAGTTTTTTTACTCTTTATTACTTATAACTTATTTTATTATTAGTATTTTATATTAGTACTATAATAATACTATAAGTAATCTATAGAATTTAGTTATTTTTCTTTAAGGTATTTATAATATATATAAGTTATAGTAGTATTTTAGTTTAAATAGCTAATATTTTTATATTATTATTACTATAAATTTATAATAATATACTTACTTTTTTAATTATATTAAGGGTTTTATTAATTCTATACTTTACTATTTTTTAAGTAATATTATATATAGTTTTTTACTTTAAATTAGTACTATACTAATACTAACTTAGTTCTATATTATATTTATATTAATATTCTTCTCTATAGCTTTATAATTTTAGTAATTAAGAATATTTTTTACTTTATTTTAATAAGTAAATAAACTATATAGCTATATATTAATTAGCTATTATAATAGTACTAGCTTAGACTTAACTTATCTTATAATATAGCTTTTTAGCTATAGTATACTTATAGTAAAAACCCTTAATACCTATACTAATTAATAGTAAAATTAAGGTAGGTTTATACTAAGCTTTTTACTTTAAGTATTATAATATAATTTATATATATATTTAGTATAAGTAAAGTAAGAAGTATATAGTTAAGTATATATAGAATTAAGCTACTAATAAATTAGTAATAGCACTAAATTAATATAAAAATAGTACTTATATCCTTTTTATTAGCTTAAGACTTATTTATTTTTTATAGTAATTATAGTATTATAAGTTTTCTTATTTATTCTTTAGTATATTATTAAACTAAAGCTAATATAATAATATAATATAAAAGGAATTAAAGATATACTTATATCTATAAAAAGATTATAAAATAAAAGAAAAAAAAGAGGTTTTTATTAAAGGAAAATAATCTTTTTATAATACTTCTCTCTCTTTCTTTATATAATTACTAAGTAGCTATTAATAGTTTATATAGCTATTATAATAGTTACTTTAGCTAGACTTTATAACTAACCCTAGGTTAGAACTATAAAGCCTTTATAATAGTAATATAGTAATTAACTAAGCTACTTAGGCCTAAATAATTCTTACTTATACCCTAGGAAAATATTACTATATTTCTTTAGTAATACTAGCTATATTTAGCTAATAATAAACCTTTTTCTTATAATTAATACTAACTATAGGGCCTTAGTAGCTTTAGTATATAAATATTATAGTAGTATATAGGTTTTCCCCCCTATACTAGGGTTTTTCCTATATAGTTTAAGTAGCTAAGGTACTAGATATTAGGCTAGTTAGTAGCCTATCTAGAGTCTTAATATAATAATAATAGCTTACCTTTATTAATATTTATATAGCTACTATAAATACTTACCTTAATATAATAACTACCTTAACTATATATTATTTTTAAATTAATCTCTTAAACCTCTAAATAAATAATTATTTATATAAGCCTTAGCCTTAAAATAAAAAATAAGTAATATAAAAATAAAACTAAGGTATATATATATACTATAATTACTATAATTATATAGTAGCTAAGTATAAGCTAAATTTTAATACTATATCTAAGATTATTAAACTTTATATAAGCCTTAATAAGTATAAGTTATTTACTTTTATTTAGTTATATACTAAGTATATTAACCTAAACTCCTATTTTTACTACTATAATATTTCTAAAGTAAACTTACTATAGTACTAGTACTAAGCTAATAATAAAAACTATTACTATATTATTCTTAAATATAAAAAGTATAATTATTTTTATTTTATTATAATAAGTCTATTTTTACTTTAAAACTATTATAATATTTATATAGCACTTAATTCTAAATAAACTATAGTAACCCTTATAAAGTAATTCTTTAAGACTAGCTATTTTTGAGCTATAGTATACTTATAGTAGGAACCTCTAATACTTATACTAATTAGTAATAAAACTAAGGTAAGTTTATACTAAGCTTTTTACTTTAAGTATTATAGTATAACTTATGTATATTCTTAGTATAGGTAAAGTAAGAAGTATATAGCTAGGTATATATAGAACTAGGCTATTAGTAAATTAATAGTAGTACTAAATTAATATAAAGATAGTACTTATACCTTTTTTTTAGCTTAAAACTTATTTATTTTTTATAGTAATTTTTATAGTATTATAATTTTCTTATTTATTCTTTAGTATTTTATTAGATTAAAGCTAATATAGTAGTATAGTAAAAAGAAAATTAAGGGTATACTTATATTTATAAAAAGATTATAAAAATAAAGAAAAAAAAGAGGTTTTTATTAAGAGAAAATAACCTTTTTATAATACTTTCTCTCTCCTCCCCCTCTCTAAATAACTACTAGGTAGCTATTAATAGTTTATATAGCTACTATAGTAATTACTATAGCTAAACCTTATAACTAACCCTAGGTTAGAACTATAGGGCCTTTATAATAGTAATATAGTAACTAACTAAGCTATATAGGCCTATATAATTCTTACTTATACTCTAGGAAAATATTACTATATTTCTCTAGTAATACTAGCTATATTTAGCAAGTAGTATATCTTTTTCTTATAATTAATACTAACTATAGGGCCTTAGTAGCCCTAATATATAAATATTTTAGTAATATATAGGGTTTTCTCTCTATACTAGGGTTTTTTCTATATAGTTTAAGTAGCTAAAGTACTAGATATTAAGCTAGCTAAAAGCCTATTTAGAGTATTAATATAATAATTAGTACTAGAACTACTATTTTAGGGTTCTATAATATTACTAGCTAAATTAAAATTTCCTAGTACAAAAGCCCCTTCTTAGTATTTATCTTTCTTTTTAAGTAATTTTTTCTCTTAAAGCTTATTTTTTTTCTTATTATAATTAGGCTTAGAATTAAAATTATTCTTATTTTCTTTAGAATTATTCTTTTTATTCTTTTTAAAATAAGAATTATTATTTTCTTTAGAATTTTTATTTACTAACTTTTTTATAATAATAGCTTTATAATTTAAAGCTTTAGCTACTATAAAACCCTTATTTCTTTATTTCTTTAATAAATTTCTTATAAGAAATTATAAATTTAATACCTTTATAAAGGCCTTTAAGGCCCTATTAGTTCTTATAAAAAGATAATATTCTTTACTTTATTAAAGAAAGGTTAACTTTAGTGCTTATAAATACTAATTTACTTAGTTAACTTCTACTATTAGAATATTAGAAATAGCTATTTTAATAAGTAAATTATTAAATACTTTATTAAAAGCTTTTAAAGTATTCTTATAATTTTAGAAATTTAAAGTATAAAATTAAAAGTATAAGAAGCTTCTTTATATCTTAGCACTTTAAAAATACTATTTTATAAGTAAATTATAAGCTTTTTAGGGAACTCTTTACTAAATTATAATATTTTAAACCTCTTTTATATAGCTATCTCTTAATAATATAAGAATTATAGCTTAATTTAAATTACTAAAATTATTACTAATTTTAGGATTTTCTTAGAATTAAGGCATTTCTAGGGCTTTAAATAAAATAAATAAAGCTTATTTTTATTAATTAAAGTTATTTAGCCCCTTTGACTTAGTAGCTTCTAAGAAGCTATAGGCTTTCTTATTAATATCTTTAATAGTAAATATATTATAAGAATTTAATAAAGGAGAGCTCTCTAGAAATTTACTTTTTTTCTCTTAGTATTTAATTATAAGTTTCTATTTCTATTAATTCTTATAATTATAGCTATATCTAGTATTTATATAACCTGTAGAGTAAGGAGGAATTTTACTTATTTATAAAATAGCAGTAGCTATAAGTAAGAAAAAGTAAGGAAACTAAACCTACTTTTTTGTTACTAACTAAGCACTAATTAGCTAGAAAGAGTCTCTCTCTAACCTCTTTTTAGCTAATTAAGGTTTAGTTTTTTCTTAGCATATATATTACTATATATACTAAGAAAAAACTATACCCTATATAGAAATTAAACCTATTACCCCTATAAGGGTCTCTATAGCACATAACTAGTGCGCCATAGGGTCTCTTACTATATTTAATAATTTATAATTTCTTACTCATTAAACTAATACTTAAGTAGTTTTAATTTATTTAAAATAATAATTTTAATTAGTAATTACTATAAAAATCCCCTATTAAATTAAAAAGAAAAGAAATAAGTATTATTTTTATATTAGTTTAGTATTAACTCTAACTTACTTATAGCTTAGCTCTACCTATATTTAGCTATATTCCCTTTATTTTATATATACTAAAGATATATATAAAGTATATTATAATACCTAAGGTAAATAGCTTAAGTTAAATCTATATTATTACTATTACTAACTATAGTAAGCACTAAAGGTTCTTACTATAAGTATACTATAGTAAGAAAACTTTATTGTAAAATAAATTAAGTTTATATTAGTGCTATAGTAGTAGCTAATTAATATATAGCTATATAACCTATATATTTACTATAATAAAGTAAAAACTATTCTTAACTACTAAGATTATAAAGCTAAGGGGGAAGATATTAATATAAGTATAAAGTAAGTCTATATTAGTGCTAGTTTAGTGCTAACTATAAGTAGCTAGCTATATATAATAATGCTTAAAGAGTAGCTAAATATAGTACTAATAAAACCTTTAGTATAGTTAAAAAGGTAGATATAATATAGTTTTATATCATAAGTAATATAAATATATTTACTATATAAACTAAAATACTTACTTTAATTATATATATAGCTAATATATTAAAGAAGAATAATTAAATACTATAGGCTACCTATAGTATTATTATAATGCTAATATAAAGCATTAGTAGTAGTATTAATAAAAAAAAGCTATAAGTAAAAGAACTATTAAAGAATAATAAAAAACAAATAAACTAAAATAAAGTAAAGTAAGTATTGGAAATGAGGGATTCTAAACAGCGGTCTGCTTCTAAGGGTAGTGGGCTTAGAAGTAGTAGGTCTACTATTATTCCTACGCGCCCTACGCTTAGCTTTACTAAGATATATATATAGTAGCTATAGTTACCTACTAGCTATAAATCTAGATAAAAGCTTTTATATAACTTATAATATAGAAAATATACTCTAAATTTTATAATAAAATAGTAAAAATATAATATTTAGTACTAGTTTATAGCTATAGATAGCTATAAGCTATTTTAATAGTTTATTATAATTAGGGTATTTATAAGGGGGAATTTTCTTTCTTTTTTTATATACTTACTAACTTTATTAGTAAATTTAAATTATAAAGAGAGGCTTATAAGCTACTTTTTATTTTTTATATAATTTATTTATATAAAAAAATAAAAAAATAGACTTATAGCTATATAAATAAAGTACTAATATATATATTTTCTAGTTCCTTTTCTAAAATACTATATACTACCTAAAAAATTAAAAATAATTTAAATATATTATTTAAAAGCCCTAATTCTAGTAATTAAGAATCTAGTTATAAGACTTTTTATAAATCTTTAGTTATTCTATAAATTAGTCTTAAAGCTAGTTATTAGATAGCTAGGTTAGCTAATATAAGCAGCCTTTTTTCCTTATATTTACTTTCTAATTCTATAGTATATAACTCTTCTAGTTATACCTAAAAATATAGTTAGAATCTAATTCTATAAAAGTTATTATATATAGCTATTAGGCTAAGCTAATAGCTATTATATATATTAGAATAAGGGTTATTTAATTAGATAATCTAAGAAAAGTGGGTCCTTATAGCTATTAAACTTGCTAACTAATTATAGACTAGGAAGTTAGTAGTATATATATATATATATAATATAACTAAGTTGCCTTAAGCCAACTTCCCCTATAAGGCCCTATATTAAGGGCCTATAATAGGGCACTAATAACTAAAGAAGACCCCTAAAAATGCTATTATTTTTAATACCCTCTCTAAAGAAGTATTATAGCTAGTAATTATAAAAGGTTAAAGAAAAGGGCAAATTAAAAGAAAGAAAAATTAGTATAAAATCCAGGAAAATGCATAAATAAAAATAGATAATAGATTTAAAAAGCCCTACTTTAGGGCTCTAAAAAGATTATATTTACTATAGTAAAGTATAGTAATCTAGTTACTAATTGCTTATTAAATATAAAGAGTATATTCTTTCTTATTTTAGTAATTATTTTTAATTTTAAATTATTTTTATTATTTTTAGCTATTAGTTAGGCTATTTTATAAGTAAATTTATAAAGGCAGTGCCCTATAGTTATAGGGGTTTTAGGCCTATAAAATCTAGAATAGTTATATATAGGGGGCTAGATAGAGGCTTAGTTAGCTTATTAGCTAGCATCTTCTTAGTATTTAAGTAAGCTATTTTAGCTAGCCTAGCTAAGATTTATTATTAATTATAGTAGAATTTAAGAAGGGTATGCTTAGTATAGCTATAAAGTGCTAGATTATAAGGTTTTTATAGCACCTTAGTTATTATAAAATATCTATATAGGGGGTTTTATAGAGCACTTTAGCTCCTTAAATATCCTCTAAAGCTACTATAGCTCTTTAAAAGTCTTATAAATTATATTAGACTTAGCTTTTATAGTTAATAAAGCTATAGTACTAGCTTTCTTTAATTTCTAGCTTATAAGGCCTCTAGCTAACTTAAAGAAATAAGTATAGGTAGATTTTAAAGAGGCTCTATTACCTATAAAATTACTATTATAAAATCTAACTAAGCTAGAGTTAGTAGTATTTTTCTTACTATTATTATTAGGATTTCCCTTATAATAAATAGCTAAATTCTATATACTTAATAGGTATTTTAGTAGGTTTTTAGTAGCATTTAGGTGCTTTAAATAGAGGCTTATAAGTGCTATTAATAGCTACTATAGTATAAAAGTAATATTAGGTCTAGTAAGTAATATTAGGTATATTATAGTACTAATAATACTTTAATACTCCTTAATTTACTTAGCTTCTAATTTCTTAATAAGCTATATTTTTAGGTATTTAGGCTATATAGAAATTCTAATAGATTTATAATTAGTTAGCTTAAACTAAGATAATACCTCTTAAATATATTACTTTTAATATATTTTAAGAATTAAATTCTTTTAATTTCTTATAATTTAAACCCCTAGGAAAAATTCTATAGGGCCCCTATCTTCTATAGGGTAGGCTTTATATAAATCTTATTTTAGCTTATTTATATATACTAAATCTTTTCCTATTAGTAAATAATTATTAATATAAGTTATAATAAAAGTCTTT